>JAKSZU010000003.1:109057797-109326843 GCA_026018925.1 Tupaia tana
GCAGAATCTCAAAAATATTACATCATTCTTCTATCCCATCCCATTCTCTCTGCCTCCTTTAGTCCTAGTTGGCAGTGTTTCTACTGGCATAATCTCACCCGTGTTCTTAGTTTTGGTTGAGATGGCTGATTAAATGTGGGGCTCACACTCATACTAATATCTTTCACCTCTTCTCAAAAAGATACGAGAGAATATGTTCCACCACATTGTTGAAAAATGTAAACGATAATGATATGGTCCAAAGAGAGAAATAGTTACTCAGCCATAACCTTAAACCTTAGTGTTCTCTACCTAACACTCTTTCTCTCTACTTTTTGCAAAACAAATTGTTTCAAATCTTCAAGTTCTATTTTCTTAGTTATTCCCTTAATTTATCTCTCCCATCTTGTATTTTACTATAAATGCTAAGCAGAAATCAAGCTGCTCTTTCAAAAGCTTATGTAGTAATCTAAATATAAAGATCCAATTTCAATTCTACCTGCCACTAAACACTAGAAGAACACAATTTAGCCAAGTTCTTTGCCACTTTTTAACAAATATTAACTTTCCTGTTTCTAATAACATGTTCTTCCTTTCTAACACCACACCAGCATGAATGTTGACATTCATATTTCTATCAGCATTCTGTTCATGATTGTTTATGTATTCTCTAAGATGGTAGAAGCTTTCTCTATGCCTGACTTATTTTCCTCCTGAACTCTCACTGGAATTATCTTTAACATCTATATTTATAACAATAGTCTTTTCAAAGACAATCTATAATTTTTCTAGCATGCACTCTGACACTCTTTTGGCACTCATCACCCTGTTCTAAAGCCATATTTTTAGATTATGGAAGCACCTGACTCTAGTTATTAAAACTAGTATTAATCAACTAGGGCTGCCATTACAAAATATTATAGACTGGGTGGCTTAAATGACAAAAGTTTATTTTCTCACAGTCCAGAGACTAGAAGTACCAGATCAAGGTCAAGAAAGCTCAGCAGCTGGTGAAAGTTTTCTTCTTGATTTGTAAATAGCTGCCCTCTTTTTATGTCCTTCCTTTGGTTTGAATGCTTGTCTCTTCCTAACTCATCTTTATTTTAATTTTGAATGTGTGCTAGGAGGTAGGGTCCTTTTAGATAATTAGGATTAGATGAAGTCATAAGTATGGAGCCTCATGGTGGTATTTGTAAAAATATGAAGATGGATCCATATAAGCATGCTTACTTTGTTTCTCCATGTATTGCCCTTTGTGAAGTTACAATGCAGCAAAAGTGTTCTCACCAGAGGCCAACCCATTGATCTTGGATTTTCCAACCTCAAGAATCATGAGTTAAACATAAACAAATCTCTATTATTTATAAATTACCCAATATGTGGTATTTTTTAAAAATTGTTTTTATTTAAAATTATTTTTATTTAACTTTATTAATTTATTTTAATTTGACCAGAGAGGAAGGGAGAGAGAGAGAGAGCGAAAGAGAGGAAAACTGCCAGGTCTGGGACTTGAACCATGGTCTGCTATGTGGGAGTCCAGTGCCCTTAACCACCATGCTACCTGCTGGCCCCAAATTACCCAACATGTGGTATTCTGCTATAACAACAAAAAACTAAGTTAATTCTTATATGGTCTTTCCTTAGTGCATGCATGGAGAAACAGAAAGAGAGTAAGAGTAAGTGAACATGCTCTGTGTTCTTATTATAAACCCTAATTCTAATGGATCAAGGTCCCAACTATGTGTTCTTATTTAACTTTAACTGCTTTCTTACTGCAAGTACAACTACACTGGAGGTTATAGTTCAACACTTGAAATTTGGTCAGACAAAAATATTTGTTTCATAAAAGGTATCCTGTAGAGGAAAGAGCTGAATGAAATCCTCAATGCCAAGGGAAGAAAAGTCTCAGGACGATAGCTTTGTCACATATAGGAGAATTTGATGTGCTCAGACATGCTTAAATGAGGCTTATCCCTGTGTGTGAGATATTGCGGATGCTTTAATAGTAGACAGAACTTAAGAAATTCCTCTGTCCACTGAGAGAGGAGAAAAAGAGCCAAGAAGTAGGGTGGGAGAGATTAGTTATCTTAGGAAAAACACAAAGTTTTACCAAAAATAATTGCAATCATATTGCATGGTTTAGCTTTGACTAATGATATATTGAAAGAAGAGTAAACAACAAATATAGAACTAACTACAATTTTTTTATATAACTGCGTTGGAGGATGAATGGAAGGTATATAAGCTCTGTGTTTTGTCAGTGGAATATGAGATTCAAATGCTCATCTTACCTGGATCAACCCCATGACCTGATGGTTAAGAAAACTGGATACTATATAGTTAGTAATGTGGTTCAAATTCCAGTCATGGATACTTGAAAAATATCTTGGGCACATGTGGGAGCAAATCTCAAATCCTAGTAGGATGGAGAAATGGAGGAGAAGAGAGCGTGGTGTGACCACATCCCATTGGGGGGGTGATTTCTTCTTCTTCTTCCCTCTGTCTCTGTCACTGTCTGGCAAATCCAAGTGCTCTATAATCAATTAAAATAATATTTATCTTATCAGTAGAAACAAAAACCAATATCTAAAGCAAAAACATAAAAAATAGCAGTATGCATTTAAAAAACTACCAGAAATATGGTGCAATAATACTAGAAAATAAAAATATTAGGGGAACCAGCAGTTAGCGTAATGGCTATGTTGCTGGACTCCCACATAGTCGACCGCGGTTCGCATCCCAGACCCGGTGGCTTAAAACTCACGCCGGGCGCATGTGCATGCATGCCCAAGATCTCGAGAGGAGATTGGAGGAGAAGGGATTGCGGCGTGACCATCCCCCCTGGGGGGTGATTTCTCGCTTTCTGTCTCTCTGTCTCTATCTGTCTGGTGAGCGCACGCGCCCTATAACAAAAACCTCTCAAAAAAAAAAAGAAAAAAAAAGAAAAGAAAAATATTAGAAGGATCTGTCAAATAAATTGAAGTTGTTACATTTAGACTTCAATTAATGGTCCAGGAACTTATTTGACATACATAGACATATGCATATATAGACGTATGTAACAAAAGAATGCATACATATCCTTTTACTAAAAGTCAATAAAAGAATAGATTATAGTAAGTAGTCTGAAGATAAATGGTCATTGGAAGTTAAAGCAAGAACTTCACCTGAAGGTGGCATTGTCCCATCTCCATTGTCTTGGCTCTTGACCACTTTCCTGTAGTTACTTCCAAACTACCACTTCCTCATTCAGTGGTGATGGTGGTATTGGTGGTGGTGGTCGCTGGTCAACCTAACCCATCCTTTAATTTTTAACTATCTTCTGCAAACAGTAACTGTTATTTCACATTTACTAGAATAGAAATTCTTGCAGATGCTAAAAGTTAGCACTGAGTTATAGCATTTTACATAAGGAAACCTGTGGTTGAAGTTTATTACTGATCCTCTTTATTGTCCATCTTCCCACATACAACATAAGCACTATCCAGTGGCTGTCACTTTTTCCACCAGGTGCACGGCTTTCTTCACATTAAGTGTATTCTGACTTCTTGTTTTTTTTTTTTTTATTTTGAACCCCGAAGACTAAAAAGCCAGCAATTGAAGGCTAGGATTGCACCAACAGATTATAAATGTACAACTCTGACCTGTTTTTTGGAAACAAATCTAAGGTTAATAAGTGACTGTGCTTTGCCTTCCTCATTCATTTAATTCCCTTTTGTGTAGGATGAGTCATCTCAAAAGAGGAGTTTGATAAAGTTCTTCTAATTAAAAATTCCCTTGCAGATGCCTGCCTTTTCCCTGGGTTTAGTTAATAGAAGGTTTTTTTTTTTTTTTTTTTTTTTTTTTTTTTTTTTTTTTTTTTAATCAAACTAACACAAAGGTTTCATCATCGGCATTTCAAACCTGCCAGTATATTTCTGTACTTGGGTAAATTGTAAATACTTTAAATACCTTCACTACTTTCAATTTGTCATTCTCATTCTATTTCATGAGCAAGGTGAAAAGGAAAGAATGTATTAATACAACAGAAGGATCAGAGGAAGTATGTGGCAAGAGATAGTAGTAAGCAGAGGAGAGAGAAGGGAAAGAGAAGATAGGCAATGGGTGCACAAGGAAGGTGAGGGAGCAAGAAGAGTTTAGAAAATGGAGAATTAAGAGACAGAGAAAAGGTAAAGATAACATAATCAAAATTAGTAACAACTTAAGCCTAGAGAGATGGAGATAACTGAAAAACACTATAGCCTTTAGGTCCACGAACAATTACCCTCTCCATTATAGGATCTCTAATTTTACTGAGCTCTAAGACCCAGAGATTTGGTTTCATGTAGAGCTGAATGAGTTAAACACTCCATTTAACATTGTGTTGCATCCATCCATTGCCTCTTGGTTTCCATTGTAGGATGATTTAATCATTCACTCTCATTTTTATTTACTTGTTCATTTGCTCAGCATCTTCCTATGTGACAGGTCCTTTTCTTGGCTTCAGATAGTGCCCTGTGGACTAAAGGATGAAGATCATGAAGAGATAGTTTTTATAACAAAAGAGTCTCTGTTTTGAAAATTAAGTCACCACCGTAGTTGTACATAATACTTAAACATACCTTGGGAATATGTACTTTAGCTGCAGGGGACCATTTTTTTTTTTTTTTTTTTGGTGGGTGAGTAATGACAAAGTCTCTCTGACAAGGAAAGCACTGAGAAGCCCTCTAGATAATCTCAACAATATTATAAAAGCATATTTTTATTCTTGTCATCCTCATCTTTGTTGCCAGGAGAGTGAAAATCCTCTAGAATTTGTTTTCCAATTTATCTTGTTTCGGTTTTGTTCTTCAAAATTGTATTAGAAATAAACATCAACATATAAAAAATTCAAAGAACTCTACAGTGCACACTCCTATGTCCAACTGCCTGTTTTTCTCAAAGAACAAGTTAACCTTCTGGCTTTATCATATATACACCCATAAATATTTATTTTTTTCCTTTCTCTACTTGAAGTTTGGTTGGCATGTACTTTTTTCCTCTTTAATCTACTGATAACTCATTTACTTTCATTTAGTCAATGTGGATACATTTCTCTATTGTGCAGATTCTCCATTAGATCAACAGTCTGCATTCATCATTGTCCTATTTGTTCTTGTATCTTCCTAAACTCTACCTTTTCCCAATACCATATAGTACTAGCACAATAATCCAAATACAATCACTGTTATATTCTCTATAGTAACCACTTTTAAGATAAAATTTGCTTTGGTTTTTCTTTCAAATACAGTCTAAGCCCTCATTAAATTACCCTTTGATTGCTAATATCATCACTTTTTTTTTTTTTTTTTGGAGATATTTTTGCTATAGGGCGCGTGCGCTCGCCAGACAGACAGAGAGAGACATAGAGACAGAAAGCGAGGGGTGGGGGGATGGTCACGCTGCAATCCCTTCTCCTCCATTCTCCTCTCGGGATCTTGGGCACGCACGCACACGCGCCCGGCATGAGTTTTTTAAGCCACCGGGTCCGGGACGCGAACTGCGGTCGACTACGTGGGAGTCCAGCGACATATCCATTACGCTAACTGCTGGTTCCCTAATATCATCACTTTTAAAAAGTTGTTCTTTTCACCTTTCATTCTTCTCCTTCCCCAGAAAGTCAGGAATAATTCTAAAAATTGCTCCCCTGTATGCAATATGTCAATTCTCTCTCAATATTTTGAATATTTTCTCCATATCTTTCATCATCTACAGTTTGACTCTAATGAATGCCTGGGTAGTTTTTGACCTGAGCTTGTTCATTCTTTCTTTCTCTTTCTCTCTCTTTTCTCTCTTTCCTTCCTTCCTTTCTCCCTTCCTTCCTCCCTCTCTCCCTCCCTCCCTCCCTCCCTTCCTCCCTTCCTCCCTTCCTCCCTTCCTTCCTTCTTCCTTCCTTCTTCCTTCCTTCCTTCTTCCTTCCTTCCTCCTTCCTTCCTTCCTTCCTTCCTTCCTTCCTTCCTTCCTTCCTTCCTTCCTTCCTTCCTTCCTTCCTTCCTCTCTCTCTCTCTCTCTCTCTCTCTCTCTCTCTCCTCTCTCTCTCTCTTTCTCTTTTTCTTTCTTTCTCTTTCTTCTGTCTTTTTTTTTGAGAGATATTTTGCTATAGGGCATGTGTGCTCATCAGAGAGCTAGAGACAGAGAGACAAAAAGCAAGAAACCAACCCCCAGAGGGGATGGCCATGCTGCAATCCTTTCTCCTCCATTCTCCTCTTGGGATCATGGGCACCCACGCACATGTGCCTGGCGTGGGTTTTAAACCACTGGGTCCAGGACTCAAACTGGGGTCAACTATGTGGGAGTCTAGCAATGTAACCATTGTGTCATCTGCTGGTTCCAACCTGAGCTTTTTCAACCTGTACATTTAGGTCTTCATTAACTTTGGCAATTTTGGGTGATTATTTTTTCCCATTTTTTTTCCTGCCTTGTGTTCTATCTTATTCTTTCTTCTTTCTTTTCCTTTTTTTTTTTTAAATGGAATTCTAATTGCACATATTTTAGACCTTTGGATATTGCCAGTGGTCCATGTGGTTGTGCTCATTATTTTTCAGCCTCTTTTTTTCAGCTTTGATTAATTCTGTTAATGGACAATAGATTACCAAATGCACTGATACTATTCTTTATTTTGCTACTGAGTTCATCTGGTATTTGTTTGTTTGTTTATAAGCCAGAAGATGTATTTGCTTGCTAGAGACAGAGATAAGAGTGGGAGAGAGAGAAAGCATGTTCCTCCAGTGGGATGTGATCATGCTACAACACTTTCCCCTCCACTTCTCTAACCTGTCATGATTCTAGACATGCATGTACATGCATCTGAATGTTTTCCTAGCTGCTGGGGCCAGTATTTGAACCACAGTCAGCCATTTGAGATCCAGTTCCATTAACCACTAGACCACAAGATTGACCCATGAGTATAGTTTTAATATACCCCAAATTCTTCGTTTGTTAATTCCATCATAGGATTCATCTCAGGATTGATCTTTGTTTTTTCTTTTGAAAACAAATTATGTTATCCTTTTGCACATGTGAGGTAATTTGACAACACATCCTAGAACTTGTAACTGATATGTTGTGAAAACTCTGATTTCTGTTACTGTCTTCCCAAAACAAATTCTTTTAAAGCTGTCAGATACCCGGCTACCCCCCCCTTTTTTTTTTTTTTTCTCCTGAGGTTGTGGCATTCACACTTTTTGGTTATTTTACTTCAGTTGTGCTGCTTGGTATCTGCTTCTTGGGCATTGCATGTGTGGTCTCATGGTCAGACAGAGATTTCGGGAGTGCATACATATGTACAAAATAGGATTCTCTGCCCCTGACTTTCTCTTTGTAAGATTTCTCCCCTACTTGCCCTATCATTTTCCCATAAACTGTACCTCAAACCACATCCTTTGGTTCTTTTGGCTAGCAAGAAGTTGTCTGTGCCTTTAATTGGTGTTTTAGCTACCTTTTGTGATACAGACTTGGGGCTATTTTCATGCTAAAAACCTCAAAACAGAAAATTCATCCTTCACTTTTTCAAAGTGTTAACTACTTTCTAGTTACTACCTGTTTTTTATTTGATATCTTGTCCCTTACTTTAGTTGTTTTATGTATTTTAAAAGATTACATAACTGTTATCACCAAAACATTTTCTGAGAAGTTAATTGGCCATATCAGAAGCATAGCTGTCCTGCACACATGCTTATTGTGTTGCTTCATATATATAATCCCCATAAACAATATCTACTATGGTTTCACATGTTTCTATGTTGAATGACAAGAGATTGTACATATACTTTTGCAACTTGCTCTTTTTTTGGTGATTTATGCATGTTGATACACATAGCTCTTTTTTATTCAATCAAATTTCTATGTAGTATTTTATTTTATAAGTAGAACAAAATTTATCCATCCAGTCTCCTGTTAAGGGGTATTTATTTAGATTATTTCTATTTATTTTCTTTATATGTTATGTTTACATTGCCTTGTGCAGACAGGTTAAGGTTATTTTAGGAGAAACACTAAAGATAGATTTATAAAATAAAAAGCATTTACATAATCAACCTTATTAGGTCACTCCAAACTGGCTCCAAAATGATCACAGCAATTTTCATTTTTACCAGCTTTCTTTCTACACATTCTCTCCAACATGTCACCAGAAGTTCTGAATCTTTGCCAAATTCATTGGATCTGATATGTTACTTTATTATAATTATTTTTAATTGCTCGTGGGCACATGCACTCACCAGAGATAAACTTATTTTACCCCATTTGGATATACAATTAGGGATTACAGTAACAACATCAGTTCTATTTTTAGGTTTTTAAGGAATATCCATACTATTTTATCTAATGTATATACTAATTTATATTCCCACCAACAGTGTGAAAGCATTCTTTCTGTGCATTTCCACCATCATTTGTTATCTTTTGTTTCTTGAAAACAGCCTTTCTAGCTGGTGAGATGATATCTTTTTGTGGTTTTTGACTTGCATTTTCCTGATGTTTAATGATTTGAGCTTCTTTACATACACTTGTTTGCTTTTTTATATCTTCTTTTCTTTGAGATACTTTTTAGAATTATTTTTTAATTTTAATTTTATTCATTGCCATTATTTAATTAATTTTTTTAAAAAGTTGACCAGAGAGAGACAGAGAGAGAGAAGGAAAGTGAGAAAAAGTGAGAAAGCAAGCTGCCAGGTCCAAACTTGAACCATGATCAGACACGTGGGAGTCCAGCTGCGTTAACCACCATCCCACCTGCTAGCCCTGAGGTTTTTTTCACTATGGTGTGCATGCATTCATCAGAGAGACAAAGGTGAGAAATCACCCGCAAAGGGAATGGCCATGCTGCAACCCCTTCTCTTCCACTCTCCTCTTGGGATCTTGGGCATGTGTCTGGTATGAGTTTTAGTTGCCTGGTCCAGGACTTAAACTGTGATTGACTACATGGGAGTCTAGTGACATAACCATTATGCCATCTCTTATTTTAAAAACTCTTTATTCAGATCATTTGTCCACTTTAACATCAGGTTATTTAGGTTTTTATTTTATTTTGGTTGTTGTTTTTTCTCTGTAGAGTTGATTGAGTTCCTTGTATATTTAATAATCTCTTGTCAAATGAATAGTTTGTAAATATTTTATCCCATAATGTAGGTTGTCTCTTCACTTTCTTTATTGTTTCCTTTGCTATACAGAAGCTTTTTAGTTTGATAAACTTTTATTTGTTTTTGTTTTTGTTTTTTCTTTGTTGCATGTGCTTTCGAAATCTTATCCAAAAACTCTTAGCCCAAATCAATGTCCCTAAAAAATTTCCCTTTGGTTTTCTTCTGGTAATTTCATAGTTTGGGTCTTATGAATGTCTTTTTTTAAAATAAATTATTGCCAAATGTCATATATACTTGTGGAAATGTGCAGTTTCTCCCATTCTACATTCTGTCAGAATTTTTGGCATGGATACAAGTGCTCAGCATGTTTTTTTCAAATTGCTGGGACCAGGGTTTGAATTGCTGTTGGCTATGTGAGATCTGGATCCCAAAGCACAGGGCTGGGACCAGCAGATAGCGTAATGGCTATGTCGCTGGACTCCCACGTAGTGGACCGCAATTCACGTCCCGGACCCGGTGGCTTAAAACTCACGCTGGGCGCTTGTGCGTGCGTGCCCAAGATCCCGAGAGGAGAATGGAGGAGAAGGGATTGCGGCGTGGCCATCCCCCCGGGGGGGTGATTTCTCGCTTTCTATCTCTCTGTCTCTCTCTGTCTGTCTGGCGAGCGCACGCGTCCTAAAGCAAAAAAACCTCTCCAAAGCACAGGGCTTAACCACTGTGCCATAGGCTGGCCATTGTGTACAAACCATAAATACATTATTAATTGATTTTTGTATACAGCAAGAGGAAGAGGTCTAGTAACACACTTCTGAAGATGGAAATGCAATTTTCCCAGCAATGCTTATTAAAGAGACTATTCTTTCTTTTTCCCAAATGAATATTCTTGGCTCTTTTGTCCAAAATCAGTGGGCTCTATATACATGACTGCTTCTAGGTTTTCTAATCTGTTCCAGTGTCTATGTTTTTTTTTTTTTCTCTTTCTTTCTTACTTGTTCTTTGTTTGCCTGTTCCATACTGTTTTGGTTACTGTATCTTTATAGTATATTTTTAAGTCAGGTAATGTAATCTTTTTAGCCTCATTCTTTCTGTTCAGCATTGCTTGGCTATTCATGGTCTTTCAAAGGTCTATACAATTTTTTTTTTTTTAATTTTTGTGAAGAGTGCTGCTATGATTTGTAGTTCAAGACTTAATCCCTCTGTGGTGTTCTAGGGTGGGACCTCTGGGTGTGATAAGGTCATTAGGTCAGGGCTCCTATGACTGAATTCTGGTAGGTTTATAAGAGGTAGAGGGAGGGCTAGTTACATGGCATAATGGTTAAGGTGGGTGGATTCCAGTTGGCCAGCTGCACAGTTTCAGTCCTGGACCTGGTGATTTGAAAAACATGTCAGACATGTGTGCATGCATGCCCAAAAATCCTGAGAGAAGAATGGAGGAGGGAGATTGTGCTGTGGTCATTCACTTGGGGAGTGTTTTATACTTTCTTTCTTTCTCTCTCTCTGGTGAGTGTAGATACCCTATAGCAATTAAAACAAAAAGGTAGGGGGTGGCGGAAGATCAGATAAGGCAGAAGCTTATTGACAGTCACTTATTGAGCAGTATTCAAGATCCTGCTTTCTGCTATGTTATATCTTCACCAGAAGTTGGTCCCTGAATCTCAGACTTCCAAATCATGAGCTGAATAAACTCTCTGTCTATCTCTTTCTCTCTCTATATATAATAAATTATCCAGTCTTAGATATTTCTGTTAGTAATATATAATGTACTAAGGTAAGACAAATGCCATTGATAATTTGAGAGGGATCACACTGAATATGTAAATCACTTTTGGTAGTATAAACATTTTTACAAATTTGATCTTCCAATCTATGAAAATGGGATGTGTTTCCATTGTTTTGTGTATTCATCAATTTATTTTATCCATGTTTTGGTTTTTATTGTTAAGATCTTTTACTTCTTTAGTTAAATTTATTTTGATGTATTTTACTTTTTTTTGTAGCTAATGTATAATGAATTTGGGACAATTCTCTCCACTTCAATTTTTTGGGGGAACTAGTTAAAGAATAACTTGCGTTAGTTCCTTTAAAAAATTTTATAGACATTACAAGTGAAGCTGTCTAATCCTGGGTTTCTTTTTTGAGAGTTATTATTATTATTATTATTGATATAATCAGTATTTTGTTCAGGCTTCATGTTTCTTTCTGGTTCAATCTTGGTATGTTGTACATGTCCAGGAATTTACTCATTACATCTATGCTTCTGAATTTGTTGTGAAGTTGCTTGTAATAGTCTCTAAAAGTCCTTCACATTTCTACTGTTGAAGGAAATCACCAACTCTGCAAATTAATAATTAATATGATTTATTTCTAAGCATGAATTTGTGTGACCTAGACCCAGAGAGGAGGCAAAACATGCCTCTCTCTCAGAGTGATCAGGTACAGGGGTTCCTTTTATTTGATTTTGAGAGTGAGAGAATTTAGTGAAGAACTTTCCACAGGCCTGGCCAAAAAGGCAGAATATATGGAAGCAGGGCTTGTTGGTTTGGGGAACGAATTAGTAAAGACTGTACTTTAACAGAGATAAGGGGGCTTGTATATAGTTACAAGACACTGTCCCAAGGACAGGATGTTGAGAGTCCTCTTATCAATAAGTCAAAATGGTCTCTTAATGATTGTGGGCGTGACTCACCCATTACAGGGATACTGTGCAGGGACAAGATGTAGGAAGACTTCTGCTATCAAATGGGCCAGAATGGCCGGTTAAAGTCTGTGGGCACCCAGGCCCTCTGGAAAGGATTTTGGAAACACAGAAAAGCAGTTAAATTTCTGTCCTCACTACAATATCAGTTTTAATGTTTTCTTTTTTATTTCTGGTATTATTTATTTGATTTCTCTCTCTCTCTTTTATAGTATAGCTAATAGTTTGTCAGTTTAGTTTCTTTTTATGAAAAAACCAACGGTTTTTGGTCACCGCATACCTTAGTATTTAAGGGAGCCAGATATCATTATGGCTGACTGTGGTTCAAATCTTGTCTCCAGCAGATTGAAAAAATCCTTTCAGGATGGAGAAATTGAGGAAGAAGGATTGTGTTGTAGCCAAGCCCCATTGGGAGATGCTTTTTCACTCTCTTTGTCTCTTTCTCTGGTGAGAGCTTGCACCCTCTGGCAGTTATAAAACAAACCAACTTTTGATTTTGTTGAGTTTTGTATTTTTTTCTTTTGTTGATTTTGTTTATTTCTGCTCTTATCTTTATTGTTTCTTTCCTTTAGTTAATTTTTGAGTTTAGATTGTTCTTGCTTTTCTAGTTCTTTGAAGTTGTCAGGATGTTTGTTTGAAAATTTTCTGTTTTTGGATGTTTGGATTTATTACTATAAGCTTCCCTTTGAGTGCTGTCTTTAATGTATTTAATTCATTTTGGTATAGTTTTTTTTTTTTTTTTTCCAAGAAAAATTTTAACCTTCTTATTAAACTTTTCATCAAGCCAGTGGTCATTCAAGAACATGAGGAAGCTTCCAAGTTTCTGGTTTCCAAATATCCTCTTGTTATTGATTTCTAATTTTATTCCATAGTGGTTGGAAAAGGCACTTTATACTATTTCTATTTTTCTAAATTTTTTGTGACTAGTTTTGTTGCATAAGATACGATCTTTCCTGGAGAATGTTCCATATGCTGGTGAGAAGATATCAGTTATTGTATAAAATGTTCCGTAAATGTCTTTTAGGTCCATTTTGTCTGTAGTACAGTTTCAATCCAATGCTTCTTTGCTGATTTTCTGTCTGGATAACTTATACATTGCTGAGAGAGGGTTTAAAGACTCCAAATATTATGTATTAGATTCTATTCTCTTTAGATTTAGTAATATTTGCTTTATATATTTGGGTACTCTAGTGTTGGGTGCATATATATGTACATGTGTTATATCTTCTTGCTGAATTAATGCCTTTATTATTTTATAATAATCTTCATGACCTTTATCTGTAGGATTTGATTCAAAGTTTATTTTATCTGATGTAACTATGGTTACTCTGCTCACTTTTGGTTCCAATTTTTGTAGAGTATCTTTTTCTATCCCTTCACTTTTAGTCTATGTGTGCTGTTATTGATGAGATGAGGTTCTTATAGGCAATATTTTTTTAAAATGCATCAGTCATCTATATATTTTGATTGGAAAATTTAATCTTCTTATATTCTAGGTTATTATTTAGAAGTAAAGACCTACTCCTGGCATGTTTTTCATTTTATTTTTTCTGATTGTTTTGCATACTCTTTGTTTCTTTCTTTTCTTTTTTGTTTTTGTGGTTTGGGGTTTTCTGTATAGATATGCTTTGGTTCTCCCCTCTCTCCTTGTGTATTTGTCCTATCAGTGAGTTTTATGTTATAAGAGTATAAAAACATGAGTTTTTTTTATGATGATAGATATTTTAAATTTGTGTGCAGTTCTTTTTTTCATATATTCTCACAGAAATTTCATCCCTGTAGTATTTCTGTTTTTTTGTACTTATTTTCTAAGTGCTTTATAAAGCATTAATCTATTCTGCTGCCTGAATCATTATTGCAGCTCTACATAAAAGGGTTTTATGTGGTTTTCGATAGAGTATGGAGGTAAAGATTCGTGCTTTGGCTTCATCAAGATCTCATAGCTGGTAAGGGTTGAGATGAGTAGTCCAAATCTGCATTTGATCTTTCTCATCTGGTCTTCTCCTGGTACTTTTTCTTACTAACTCTACACTTTGACAGGACCTTTCCATTTTTTTTTTTATCATTCATGGTTCTCCTTCATTTTGACTTGACTACCAATGACATATGAATATTAACAGTTTTGTGATGGTCACTGATCCTTCATCTGAGCAGGTGGACATGTCTGAGCAGAATATTGGAATATCGATTCATTCATTCATTCAGGTATTTATTGAACCTGAAATATGCAGAATATTGGGATCTAGATTCATTCAGGTACTAAGTGAATCTGAAATATATTTATTCACTTTGCATAGCACTGATGATCTCACCTCTGACCAAAGAAAACACTGTAAATAAGGGAAATATGCAAGGGGATGCTGCTATTTTATGCATTCAAATGAAGACATTCAATCCTAACTCTCTTAGGAATCTTTAGACCTTGATGAGGTTCTATTTGCATTAATGGACCTATGAAATTCAAATGTTTAGGCCACTACTGGGGGTGCTTGAAGTGCAATGAAATGGAATAAGGAAAGAAACATTTAGTCTGATCAGGTAAATCCCTTAATGAGCTCTCCTAGACAGCGGGATTAGGAGAGAAAAATTAGTCTGTGCTAGACAAATAAGAGTCCACAGAGATGGGCAAAACAAGGATCTTGTATTTGACTCAAGGTTATATGATCTATCAAAACTTCCCCTGTTGACCTTCTTTGCCCCTGAAATCATTACAGTGTACTTTTGTTTATAAGTTCTTTGTCTACAGAAGTGGAGCTTTTTAGTTTACTTAAAATAACAAACATTTTTGAGTGCTTCTGTGTTAGGAATTTTGTCATGTAATTCAATTTTTTAAATAAGTGCAGATTTCTTTATTCTTTCTTTTTTTTTTCCTAAGATTTTATACTACATCCTATTTAAAGTCCTATGAATATGTGTGTGTGTTATTAAACTGCTTTTTCTCAGTGAAAAAAAAAAAAGTTTATTTATTTTATTTATGAATGAGAAAAACAGAGAGAAAGAGAGAGAAGCATCCAACAACTAGGTCTTAATGCTGCGATTCACCACCAGCCTCAGCCGACTGGGATCCGGGTCACATGCAGACCTGACATACTCGGGGAGGCCCCAGGTGTTAACCCATAACCTTCCCATGTGTGGTAACCTGGGACAGCATTGTTTTACCACTGTGCCACTGTCTGATGCCTAATTCAATTTTATAATCATGACTTCTTACATGAACATTAACCTTAAGTATGTTTAATACTTCAATTTCTTGTTTAATTGTCTACCTTCCTGACTAGAATCTAAATTCCATGTGGTAGAAACAGAGCCATTCTTTCTCATCACTCCATCATTGCTGTGTGGCAAAATTTTGACATATATGAGGCACTCAGGCACTATAAAATGGGTTGAATGAGTGAAAGTCTCACTTCAGGGCTCACTCTCGGGTCTTCTGTGGACTTTAACATTGCACATGCAGTGCTGCATTTATTTATTTGTCGACATGACTTCATTTTGTTCCGTCATCTATTCCTATGCCTAGAAAAGTACTTGATTCAATAATGTTTATTAAATTTATGGTTGAATATTATGTTTCCCTCTCTGGTCTTTGATTTCCATGAAGGTAGAAGGCAACATTTTATTTTTTGTTTTTATGACAGTGTGAGTGCAAACATAGGAGAAGAGAAAGGGAAAAGGCAGAGAGAGATAGATAAGTATTTTTTGAAAGGATTTTGTGCCATGTCAGACCTTCTTGCCCCAGTCTTCCAGCTAGCTTGGACTACAGGCTAGCAGAACCATACCTTGAGTCTTTAGATTGGTTTAAGAACCAAATCCGCCTGCCATCAGCCACAGCAGTACCTTCCCACTTGTGCCATCATGGCTGAGCTTAGTTTTTATTTTATTTTTTTAAATTTCTAGTTCTTAGCACATGCTTATTACATAAAGTGCATTGTATGTGATACAGAGGAGGGAGGCAGGGCTCTGAGATTTCGTATAGGGGTTTCAGCATCCAGTAGGCACCAAAAGTAGAAGTGACTTAGTCCCTCACCTCTCTCCAAGTGGAGTCCAGGTTTTGGAAACCCAAGTAGGATAAACTACATTTCCAGTAAGTCATTTTCCTCATTACTACCTAATTTCTTTCTTTCTTTTTTTTTTTTTTTTTTTTTTTTTTTGAGAGGTTTTTTTTTTTGCTATAGGGCGCGTGCGCTCGCCAGACAGACAGAGAGAGACAGAGAGACAGAAAGCGAGAAATCACCCCCCAGGGGGGATGGTCACACCGCAATCCCTTCTCCTCCATTCTCCTCTCGGGATCTTGGGCACGCACACACATGCGCCCGGCGTGAGTTTTAAGCCACCGGGTCCCGGACACGAACCGCAGTTGGCCACATGGGAGTCCAACGACATAGCCATTACGCCAACTGCTGGTTCCCGATTACTATTTAATTTCTGAATCATACTAGAATCTCACTTAAATCTGATTTCTAATTCTGTGCTATTTTGAGGGTCTGCATTATTTTCTCTGAGATTTATGTTAATTATCATATTCTCTTATAGAGAAGCAGTTCCACATATGCCTTGTAAATCTTGGTACTAATTCGCTGTCCTGTAGCCATGCTTCCATGTGGCCAGCTACGTCAGTGGGAAAGAGGCAGCAAATGACCAGAGGAGTTGTTTTGCTTAGCCCATCTCTAGCTTTACAGATTCAGTGTCAAGTCTTGGTGGATCCAGTCATTTACCACCTGTAATAAAGCACACACTTTTAAGGTTTCCTGGCAACCTACAGCGCAATCGAATCATGACAGACATTAAAGAGTTTCTCACTTCCCTTAGACATTAAGGAAAGGGAAGACATATCCTTTACTTATATCTCTTATAGCCATTCAAAGGTGGATTTCAATACTAAAAAAAAAAAAAAAAAAAAAAAAAAAAAAAAAAAAAAAAAGATCAATTTCAAAATGTAGTCTTTCAGGAAAGTATAACTGAACCATTGTGACAGTTTTAAAAACACATCTTTTTAAAATTTTGTAGGTAGCCATCATAGACTAGCCTGTAGGTACATATTTAGAAGAGTAATAATGCTACTAGAGAAAGGATATTACAGATTTCATTCCAACCAACAACAGGAAAAGCATTTCATATACCTACAGACCATCCACCAGCACTCTAGGTTTGAATGTCACCCCTATATGGCCGACAGTGGCATTAGTGTGAAGAGCAGGCACTGAGAAAAAGCATTGAAAAGACTGTTTTCATTTTTACTCTTTTCCCCCTCTTACTGGGCAAAGTTACAAAGAGTACCTGTGTAAACCCTTGGAGCTGTGACCTTAGAATACAGCTTAGGATTGGGGTGGGGGCCCCTTCTTGAAAAATGCTGTCTGTTCCTCTTGTATCGATTAAGAGGTGCATTGAAGGATATGGAATGAGAGAGTTATGTGGTGGTCTTCTTCCCCTTAATCCATATATTAAAGTCCTAACTCTTGGCTACGCTGCACAACATTACCTGATATAAAGGGAAAGGGTCTCTCTCTTTCTTCTGGCGAGCACACGGATGACAAAGTTAAAACCTGAGGTCACTAGGGTTGACCTCAATCCAATGACTGGTGTCTTGATAAAGGAAAATTTAGATATGGACATGTGGAGGGGGAAGCTTTTGTAAACACACAGGGAAAGATGGCTACCTGCAAGCCAAGGAGAGAGACCTGGAACAAATCCTTTCCTCACAGGCTCAGAAGGAGCCCCATGCTTGCACTTTGATCTCAGATTTCCAGCCTCCAGAAATGTAAGACAATGCATTTTTTTTCTTTCCTTCCTTTTTTTTTTTTTTTTTTTTGAGAGGTTTTTTGCTATAAGGAGCATGCACTCACCAGAAAGACAGAGAGAGACAGAGAAAGAGAGAGCGAGAAATCCCCCCCCCCAAAGGATGGCCATGCCGCAAACCCTTCTTCTCCATTCTCCTCTTGGGATCTTAGGCATGCACGCACACATGCCTGGCATGAGTTTAAGCCACCGGGTCTGGGACTCAAACCGTGGTCGACTACATGAAAGTCCAGCGACATAGCCATTACGTCAGTTGCTGATCCCAAGACAATGCCTTTCTATTGTTTTGATCCTTCAGTGTGTTGTACTTCCTTATGGCAATCAGAGCTGACTAATGCAGGCAGGCAACTCAGATGCTAGTCCTTCTTGCTCCGTTGAATAAAAACTTAGATTCATTACAAGTGTCTCTCCCACACACTCCCTGACTCATACACACTCTGGGTGTTTTCACTAACAGATGTCACTACCTTCCTAATCAAATGTATTGGCTGCCTATTTTTCCACAATAGATCACTCCAAAACTCAGCAGAAAACAACAGACATCTATCATCTAAGATTTTGTGACTCGGAAATCCAGGAGTGGCTGCGCTGGGCGGCTGGGTCAGGGTCTCCCAAGAGTCTGAAGACTGCCTGGGGTGGAGGACCTACTAAGTCCTGTTTAACTAGAACTTCTAGATATTTCTTCATCGTTGGCGATGGAGGTGATGTCAGTGTCAGGAAAATGATGTCTAATTCTTCCCTGGGTCTGGAATCTGGGAGCTGTATTTGAGAATTGGGGCCACCTAACTGCTTCAGAGAGTGTATTCCATTTGCTCCAGAAGGCTGTAGGAACATTTAGAAACAGAGTCTAAATGTTGCTGGCAGGTGGACTTCTTTTTATTTTTAGAGTATCACTAGAGCCCATCATTTGTGGTGTCAGTAGCTGTCTGACTCGGGCTCCATGTAATAAAGCAGCTCATATCATGATTACCCTTTTGACAACAAGATGGATATTTCAAAGATGCAGTTCTGCATTCAATCACATTTGAGAAACACATTAAAATCAGCCATTGGTGTGGGGCCGCTTTCTTCTGCTTGTGGCTAATTAGTCAAGATGAATGTACAAGTGGGAGCTGCCTCCCTCCCAGCCCATCACCGGCTGCTACTTTATTATAGAAAGGGCAATTATTGTCAGGGAAAAAAAGTAAATCTTTGATGATACAGGGAATTCAAGTGAATTGGAGGAGAGGAGTAATCAAGTTTGCTCTGTGAGGTGTCCGGGGATGGAGGTAAAACAGACCTTGCAGATTTCCTTCTGCAGGGAGAGCCCAGAGGGCATGTGTGTGTTGCCATGGCATTCCTGTCCAAAATGCCACCCATAGCATATTAACAGAAAGGGAACACTGGGGATAGACGATCTTGGAATAATACTGAGTTTGGCTTGGTTAAACCTACTGTGGAGAGAACCAGGGAGAAGAGAAGAATGGAAAAAGAAATGGACTCAGAAAATGGGCTTCAGTTTGTTGGCTGACTGGCCTTGAGCATGATCTTCTAACTTGAGCTACTTCATGGAAGGAAATAATTTCTATCTATTAGGAGTAATAAGTGAGCCAATATTTAGCCAAGCTTTTGGAAACTTGTAAAACACCATGTAGATTACACCTTTCAGGATGACAGACAGACATTAACCATTTCTTTACTTTCCCAAATGTGAATGCTTTGAAGATTTGGGGAAATTTTAAAAATAGGCAAATATTGCCTGTTAAAAAAAGAGAAAAATATTCAAAGCACTGTCACCCACGAGGTCCCATTGTCCATCTGTTTTGCTGACCAGCACTCACTGACTGCGGCAGAGAGCCTCGCCGTCTCATGAGAACAGATGTCACCCAGGCGCCGAGAAGTCCTCAGTGGCTCAGCATCGAGCTCAGGCATTCTGGTCTGTCTCATGAGCATGTGGTCCAGGGTTATCCTCTTTTTGTTCTTTTCTCAGATCTCAGAATATTTATCAGAATCCAGTATTTGGGGGATCTGACATCATCCTTAGTGGATATCTCTCAGCAGTTCTAGGCTGGAAGACCTGACCATAGGACCAAATTCCTCCATGCCTTGAGGGGGACAAAGGCAAGAGAAGCTAAGTAACAATGAGAGGTGGAAAAGTTGGTGTTGAACTCAACCTCCCAACTCACCTGGGTTTGTTTGTTTATTGATAGTCATTTTAAAAATATTGTCAGAGAGAGACAAGGACACAGGGAGGGAGAGGGAGAAAGCACTTCTCAACGGGGAATGGCCACTCCTTTTTCTTTTATCCCTCTCTCCTCTCAGGATTTTGGGCATGCATGCATGCACAGGTGTTTTTTTCAAGATGTCTGGGTGGGACTTGAACCACAGGCAGTCATATAGGATCCAGCTGTCTTATCCACTAAGCTAAGAGGTTTGCCCCAGACTGTTGATTTTAATGACTTGAACCGTTCTAGGAAGTAGGAGATCTCCATTTAGGTGAAGACTGTGGTTTGAGCGACTATGCATCTCTCTGAGTTTTTCACCTCAGTACCTTGACTTTAGACTCTGGAATTCTAGCCTGTCTTGTGATCACGTGGTCAGGAAAATGAGAATAATAACATGTAATTTGCAGGCTGGGTGTGCAAAGTACCTCATATACATTAAGATCTCAGTAAATGGTAGTTATTCTTAGAGCACTGGATTCAAAAATCTCTAATGAAATTCTCTCTTCCCATTTACTCTTTCTGCTTATATTGGCTCATGTTAATGATGGTATTTGTTGAACTTTATCCCCTTCATGTTTGAAAAGATGTATTCCATTTTCTATTTCATTTTCTAAAGGCTTCCTGGTGGAAAATATTAGCCAGACATTGGTACCCATTTCTAACGAGGACACTGGTGTTGAGGTTGCTGTTGCTATTTTCATTCAGGTATTGTTAAATGCTGAGTCCAGCATGTACATCCATTTCTTTTTGTCTTTCGAATTTTAATTTATAGCCTGCTCGGTTGCTGAACATTTTTTAAAGTCAGCATTAGGCACAAAAACACATTTGTACATATAATAAAATTTAACAACGATAGAAAACTTCTTAAGTACAGTAACTCACTTCAGTTAGTACAGCCTGAATGCACACTATTCTTTTTTAGTAACAAAGGTGAGCTGCATGTGCTTGGCCAATTTTCATTTATCCTTAATTTTGGGGAATAATTACCCAACACTTCAGAGTCAGCTTGTGTTCTTTGAATGCTCATTATTACAAATGAGGTCCTGTCATTGATGTTTTCATGTATTTTTAATGCTCCTCAGCAGCCTATGTGAGGGGCATTATTTTCCCATTATGCCTATGGGAAACTGAGACTTGAAAGAAAGGAAAAACAAATACTGAATTTTATAAGAACTAATTCTATGATGTTTTCACAGATAATCTTTCATTTTTCTCCTTTTTATTTATCTTATCCCCACAGTCCCTTCTTCATTTTCTCCTTGGGATTTTGGGTGTGTACACACATGAACTGAGTATGTTTTTCAAGCTGAGTTGGCCATATGGGATCCAGTGCCTTAACCACTATGTACCTGCTGGCCCTTCTCCATTTTTAATTATTAATTTTGAATTAATTTCACTTAAGTACAAATTACAAAGTAGAATAAAGAACCCCTGTATAGTGTTCCTACAGATATAGCTTTGATATTATATATATATATATATATATATATATATATGTATATATATATACATGTATTTTTTTATTTGTCATTATTATTATTTTTAATTTGACAAAAGAAGGAGAGAGAGACAGAGAGAGAGAAAGTGATGAATCAAGCCACCAGGTTCAAGACTTGAACCGTGGTTGGCCATGTGGGAAACCAGCACCTTAACAACCATGCCACCTGCCGGCCCCACCCTTGATAATATTTTAACGTATTAATTTTCTTCTATCTCATGTGTCAATATTTTTCCTTTCCTTTTTTTCTATCAGAGGCCGAGAGAGAGAGAGAGAGAGAGAGAGAGAGAGAGAGAGAGAGAGAAATGAGAAATCATCCTCCAGGGAGGATGGTCACATCACAATCCCTTCTCTTCCAGCTTCCTGGTCTCAGACTTCAACCATGTGATCAACCATGTGATATCCACCTGCCTTACCTGTTACCAGGCCACAATTAGTTTTTTTCTTGTTTAAAAAAAGCTTATTTATTTATTTAATGAGTCAAAGAGATGGAAAGAAAGACTAAGAGAGAGTCAGAGAGACAGTACCCCTTCAACAGGGTCTCAATGCCATGACCCACTCCAGCCAGCTTCAGTTAGACTCGTATTAGAAGCAAGCACGTGCCTAGCATCATCAGGAAGGTCTCCACACAGGAACTAACAACTTTACCTTGTCGATATGCCTTGCAGAGCATCATGTTTTACTGCTGCATTGTCATCTGGCCTCTTTATCAATTTTTTCCTAAACCATTTTAGTATGAGTTGCATATGTTTTCTTACTTATCTTTTCATACTTCAGTGTGCATTTCCTAAGAACCAGGGCATTTTCTAACATAATCACAATATATTTACCAAATTCAGAAAATTCAACATTGATGATATTGTTATCAAAACTATAGTTTCATATTCCAGTTTTTCAGCTAGTCCAAAGTGTCTTCTGTAGCAAGTTAACTTCTAGTCCAGGATCCAGTTCTGGTACACACACTGTGTTTTGTTGCCACGTCTCTTTAGCCGACTGTCATATGGAAAGAACTCTCAGCCTTTGTCTTTTACGCAGTGTCTTTGACATCTTTGACATAGCATCCAGTTATTTCCCAGGATGTCCTTTCAGTTTGGATTTGTCTGATGTTTCAGTTAATGTAGGTTTGAGGAGAATTATTTCATAGGTGACATTGTGTTCTCAGTGCATTCTGTCAAGAGGTTCATGAAGTTGCTTTGTTCCAATACTGGTGATGTTAACTTTGATCCTGTTTCTCCATTGTACAGTCACTATTTATTGGGGTTTTTCTTGAAGAATTATTTTATTTAACTTAATTAATTAATTGATTAACTTTAATTGACCAGAGAGAGAGGGAAAGTGAGAAAGCAAGCCACCAGGTTCAGAACTTGAACCAAGGTGGGCCATGTGGGAGTCCAGCACCCTAAGCCACCCCACCACCTGCCAGCCCTCACTATTTATTGTTTTTAATTAACAAATAATTTGTTTGAGACTATGTAAACATCTCCTTCCTCATTGAACCTCCACCTATCATTTTGGTTAGGTTTGATTAATGTTATTTGGCTAAATTAATTAATACCATAATAGTTAAAATCTAGATGTTTCCTTTCCTTCATAAAATTACTTCATAGTGTGTTATAGAGATTTATTTACTGCTTTTTTTAATAGCAGTTTTGTGAATTATGATTCCAATTTTGATAAGTATCCTAATGGCCATACTGTTTATTGGTGAAGTCAGACTTTGAATTTAGAACTGTGAACTAAAACAGAAATAGTTAGATGCTTTTTAATGAATTATAAAAGCCACTTCATTGAACCCTTGGGTATTGCAGGTGGGTGGTGGCACAGAGGTAGAATGCAATACTTTATGAAGCTGAGCGTGTGGGAAGGTTCTGGGTTCCTATCTGAAGACTTCCCTCAGTATGCTGGGGCTGGCTGAGGCTGGGGGTGGATCACAGCATGAAGACTCTATTGGTGCCTGTCTCTCTCTTTATATTTTTCTTTTTTTTTGGTTTTCAGTGCTTACAAAGAAAAAATAAATAAAACTTTAAGAAAGCCTTTGGTTTTAGCCTTCTATAATTTGTAACCAGATGGAATATCACAGAGTGTAGCTTTTGCTCACTGCACTGTGTATCAACTTCATCCTCTCAACGTTTGATTTTTTCATTCCCTGAGGGCAAAGTCCATGTCTGCTTCACTGTTGTATTCCCAGGACCAATCCCAGTAGGCATGTAATGGGCGTTTGTTGCACAAATTAATGAATGGGCCAACATTTGATGGAGTAAATCGCATGTGTTGGGATGCAGCTGGGTGATGCATTCAATCCTAGTTTGCTGGAACACCCTTCTCTCAACATGAGCTGGGTTTCAGCCCACCCCAACCCAGACCTGTGCTTTCTACCTCTGCTGTGCATTGTAGCCACATTGTCCTGCTTGCTCATGGGGTGCCTATGAGTGTAGTTAGTTCATAGGGAATTGGTCTGTTTTTTGAAGGACAAAGGAGTCTTTTGGTTTTGTTTGTTTTGTTTACTTGTTTGTTTTTGCAACAGAGCCATCTAGGAA
This sequence comes from Tupaia tana, assembly GCA_026018925.1. Taxonomy (NCBI): domain Eukaryota; kingdom Metazoa; phylum Chordata; class Mammalia; order Scandentia; family Tupaiidae; genus Tupaia; species Tupaia tana. The sequence continues at coordinate 109,081,605 of JAKSZU010000003.1, forward strand.
TAAAAGCAAAGTATCATAATTGTTGGGAGACAAAACTAGGATTTGAGACTGTGGGGCAAGAGGGACAGGAATGAAAAGAGAGTGGGACACGAGAAAAGAATTGCTCTAGAATATGAAGTGTTTATTAAATATCTGATATATCAGGGCCGAGGCCACACCCTGTATTTGGTTTGTTTCAAGTTTATTCACTTATTTCTTCCATGAAAGACAGAGACAGAGAAAGAAAGACCATCACTCACAACAGGGTCTTCACATGGCGGTGCATCCCCAACTTTAATCATTCGGAATCACAGGCATGCACATATGTCCTCAGGACCTGAATCTGGGACCTTCCATATGGCCTAGGCATCACAGAGCACTGTCCCCCTGCACCATGACATTGGCTGTATAGAACCCAAATAGGTCTCAGTATCTGTAGTGCCTGAGGGGAGGGGCCTTTGAGAAGATCTCAAGCCACAACCACGTGGTGGGGCCAGCCTTATGCAAGCAGTCCCAGTTTATGCCAGAAATGGGCCATTTCTAAGTGTAAGATTCTGCTGACTTAACCCTGGCAAAGGTGAACTAATGATTCCCCTGTTTTGCCTGCAGAAGAAAAACAAGGGGAAGAAACATTTATGTCCCTGCTTTGACCTTGAGTTTCTGACACAGAGCAGAGGAAAATGATTTTTAAATACTGAAAGGGCTAAAAGTCTTCCAGACCCCTTAAGGATTGGTAAGGGTCAATTCAGTGACTCTGTGTTGCCTTGGCACTGGGATGGTTCAGTGTTACTCTGATGCCTTAATGGGGCAGCTCATTAAAATCCCCAGGTGCTTGAAACATACTTTCTCCTTCTCTTCCCTTTTCTTTCATAGCTTAATTGACCCCTCCTTGACCTCAGCACAGATGGTTCTTTGTTTTTCTAAGTCTCTGCCTACAGGTTTGGATATGGAGACCATCTCTTGCTGACTCTCCAACACAACAAGCATCCAAATCTGTGGTGGGTCAAAGCCATCAGATATGACAACTAGAGATATTGAGAAAATAGTACGTAGATTGTAAAAGATCAGCAGGTATCCTGTCCCAGAACTGCCCGAATTAGCAAACCATAACCCTTTCCCTTCAAAACCCAGTAAAAGCTCCTGGCCCCAAACTTTGGCTGATGTTTAATAATATTCTTCATATCTAGCCCCTTTCCACCTTTTGGAAAGTGAAGATTCTTTTCTATCCTTTTCTCTGAGTTTGAGATTTGTTTCACACCCATGACCAAGGCCACTTTAACATATTACAAAGATCACCCTAACATATCATGCCCCACTTTTCTAAAGACCCTAGTGTTAATTCTATATGCCTAATACATGCATTTGTAAGTGTTTCCCAAAGCATTTTCCTTGGAACATCAATTCCTGTGGATCTTAAACTGTACACAGTGCAAAGCTCCTTTGGCATTGGAAGTGATTTCCCCTCCTCATTGGCCCACCAGCTGTTGCGCTTCCTCACAGTGGCATCTCCACGTGCTTCCGCCCCATCCTGGCCAGAGTCTACTAGGCTGCTGCTCACACTAGAGCCTCTGTATTGTGATCCTCCCTCAGCAGGGGCTCTTTTTCTTACCCTGACCACCAGAAGTGGGGGAAATTGCAGTGGATCATGCCATATTTTACCCTCTCACCCTTATTCTTCATAACACCATCATGTAAAGCTTGGTGTGTTGGGCCTATGTGTTCTTGAAGAGTTGAGGCTGACTAGCAGGAATTATAGCATGAATGAAGAAATAACAGTTGAACTCTTTCTTCATATGACTATCATCCAAGACCAGGGAAAGCAACCAAAGGGCCCAAAGTACCTTCATGATGTTAAAACAAATAACTACACATTTGTTTTTAACATTTGTTAAAGATGGAAAGGCAGATTTAAGAGAGGCCATGGCAACAGGCATAAGGACCACTGTAACAGAGTCTTACAATGGGGAAAGCAACTGGGCTCAAATCCTTATGCATAGAGAGCAAGGAGGAGTTTCCAGCTAAGAAGCAGGGTTGGAGTGAGGGGGAGTTTGTGGATGGAAAATTACTGAGAGAAACATCAGGGCTAAAAGGAACTCTTGTTACAATAACCACAGAATTCTTGCTGAAGGCAGGCCAAGGTGAAAAGATATTGAATAGGATCAGATACCTAGCATAAAGAATTTTAGCTTAAAAGATATAGCAGGATTCTTGCTTGCTCACATTGAATTTTCCAAGGACAGAGGGAAGCTCAAGGTTGGAGTAGCCAAGCAGAACTCAGAAGAGCCTGATGAAATTTTGGTCAAAGGGAGCAACCTAGTGAACAGAACACTTTAATTTCAACCTTTATTCTCAGATCCATGTTGCTCTGAGACCACTGCCTTCTTCACAACCCTGTGTTGAATATGCTTCCCCTTCTTCAGACAAATTATTTGGACTGTTTATTGGGGATCTTCTATCCTAAGGTTGTAGTCTCTTACCTTTAAGCCATTTGTGAGAACCAGTAAGCACAGGTAGTATTTCTACTAAGGTATATAGTATAGAACTGCAATATCCAATATAGTTGCCATGAAGTACATATAACTATTTAAGTTAATTTAAATGGAACAAAATGAAAACTTTAGTTTCTCAGTTGGTCAACAGTCATTGTGACTAGTTACTGGTCCATTGGTCAGGGCAGATATAAACTGGGCAGGGCAGATACAGACTATTTTCATCATTATAAACAATTCTGTTGCAGAGCTCTGGTCTAGAACGAGAGCAGGCAAATTACAGCCAACAGGTCAAATCTGGCCTGCTATTTTGTAAATAAAGTTTTACTGAAACATAGCCATGCTTACTTATTTATGTATTGTTTTCTTCTTTTTCTTTTCTTTTTAGAGAGTTTTTTTGGCTATCATGCCATGTGCTCACTGGAGAAACAGAGATGGAAACTTTGTTTCTCCAAAGAGAAAGTGACAAATCACCCCCCAGAGGGGGTGGCCATACCAAAAATCCCTTCTCCTTCATTATCCTCTCAGGATTTTGGCATGCATGCACCTGCACCTGGCCTGAGTTTCAAGCCATCGAATCTGGGACTCGAGCCACAGTTGGCCCTGTGAGTCCAGTGACATAACCTTTACGCTATCTGCAGGCTCCTTTATTGTTTTCTTTAGAGCTACATCATCACTGCACAACTAAGCTGGTCCTTCCAGTCTCTCTCTATTTTTCTTTAAGTGTCTATTGAGGGGCCAGCAGGTGGCATGGTGGTTAAGGCACTGGACTCCTACACGGCTGACTGCGGTTGGAGTATCAGACCTGGAGGCTTGAAAATTACACTAGGCACACATGCATGAGTGCCCAAAATCCCACAAGGAGACTGGAAGAGAAGGGATTTCAGTGTTGACATTCCCCCGGGGTGGTGATCTCTCACTTTCCCTCTCACTGTCTCTCTCTCTCTGGTGAGCATACACCCGCTATGGCAAAAACCTTAAAAAAAAAAAAGTCTTTTGAAATCTGTATTTCCAGCAACACAAATTAAGATTAGCTGATGTAAGGGCCAGCAGATGGCATGGTGATTACTCCCCTGGGTTCCCACATGGCTGAACATGGTGGAGTCCCAGACTTGGCAACCTGAAAATCATGCCGGATGTGTGTAGGTGTGTGCCTAAAATCCTGAGAGGAAAATGGAGGAGAAGAGAATGGGTCTTGGTGATCCCCTCTAGGGGATGATTTCTCACTTCACCTATCTCTTTGTCTCTCTGTCTCTTTCCAACAAGCACATGTGCCCTATGACAAAAACAAAACAAAACAAAACAAAAAAAGTGCTTAGTTTTTCTTTTTTTTTCTTTTGGAGAGGTTTTTGCTATAGGGCGTGTATGCTCGCCAGACAGACAGAGAGAGACAGAGAGACAAAAAGCGAGAAATCACCCCCCCCGGGGGGGATGGCCACGCCGCAGTCCCTTCTCTTCCATTCTCCTCTCGGGATCTTGGGCACACACGCACACGCGCCTGGCGTGAGTTTAAGCCACCAGGTCCAGGACTCGAATTGCAGTCGACTATGTGGGAGTCCAGCGACATAGCCATTATGCTAACTGCTGGTCCCAGTACTTAGTTTTTAAATAATAAAAAAAGTACACAATAAAAGTAAACAATAAAAGAATAGTGATGTAGATATTGAGGGTAAAATTATTTGAATGTGCAGAAATAAGATAATTAATCTCATCCAGCAAGCATGGGCATCCCAACACTGTTACACTTAACTGAAAAATGTTTAGAGGTCATGAGGTTTGCCAAAGAAATACCCTGGAAAATAAACAGTGAGTTGAATGGTTGGAGGTGGAGGTGGCAATGGGGCAGGTGGTGACTGGGTGGCAGGACTGGATCTAAATGGGCCAGCTTCTAAATCAAGGCAGGGCAAAATCTTGTACTGTCTTCCATCTCTCCTGATGGAATTTCTGCTATAGGAATAATTTTTCTTTTTTTTTTTTTTGAGAGGTTTTCGCTATAGGGTGCGTGCGCTCGCCAGACAGACAAAGAGAGACAGAGAGATAGAAAGCGAGAAATCACCCCCCAGGGGGGATGGTCACGCCGCAATCCCTTCTCCTCCATTCTCCTCTCGGGATCTTGGGCACGCACGCACACGCGCCCGGCGTGAGTTGTAAGCCACCGGGTCCGAGACGCGAACCACGGTCGACTACGTGGGAGTCCAGCGACATAGCCATTACGCTAACTGCTGGTTCCCTATAGGAATAATTTTTGAAGGCAAAGATACCTTGGACACTGATAAGTCTTGGTATACAAAAGAAAAAGAATTAAATACAGGGCCTTGAGGCAAAATTCTATTTCTTTGTGCCAGGGCTTGGTGCAGCTGTGGCTGTTTGGTGCTCCCTGGTGTCACCCCACTGTACCCGCTGTCCTGTCTGTGAATCTTGCTGACATGGGTGTTGATGCACTCTGAGCAAGGCGGATGGCTGCCTGGAGTATTCCCCTCTCAGCCGTGCCTGGATGGAGGTTTAAGAGACTTCTCCTCTCTCTCCTTTTCAGACAGATGAAATATCAACTTTTTCTTGAACCCAAGACCCCATGTGCGAATGAGAGTAGCTTCTGCTTTCTTTGGACTGAACATCAAAACCACAGGAGCTTGATTGAGAAGAGACAGGCAGGTCTGCTTTCTCCTCCCAGGTCTTTCTTGAAAGTTTTTGTCTTAAATGTGGTCCTATGGGGTACGAGCACAGGCTTTCCTTTGCAATCAGGCTTGCACGAGAAGTAAAACTTTTGCAAAAAAGCACTTGTCTGGCTGCGATGACAAGAGAGTGGGAGGAGATCAGGGATTAAGGCTTGCTGGGCCTGTGAGGAGCTTACCAGGGCAAAGGAAGAATAAAGAAAGCTACACCTTTGAGAAGGCACAGTTCCTCTTCTTACTGTTGAAATTTTATAAAGTTTATTTATTTATTTCTTCAATGAGCAGAGAAACAGATAGGAGAGAGACAGAAACAGAGGGACGTCACTCTAACAGGGTTTTATTGCTGTGATCTCCCCTAGCTTTCACCAGCCTCAGACCATGGGCATAAATTCACCTTATGCTTTCAGGGAGATTTCTGCACACAAAACTGGAGGCAAACCCAGAACGTTCCCAGGTGGGTCAGCTTTGCAGAGTGCCGAGTTTCACTGCTGCGCCACCACACAGCCCATCAGTTTTTTTCTAAGCAAAAGTTTGGAAGTGTGTGGGTTATGGTTCAATTAAGAGGTTAAGATTTTATTTGGTCAAAGAATACCTGAAAACCTTATGGAGACACCCTCTAATTTCCCTCCAGAACTATGGTAATTTTAAAAAGTATTTATTATTACTATGATTTTAATCACTGTACAGCTTTACAGCATACAAAGTGAATTTTGCCACCTTGAATACACTGGACTATGGACTATGGTAATTTTTAAAAAGCAATTTTCCAACAGTGAGCGGCAGAGCTGATGAGGTTATATTGATAACAACAGCATTAATTCCGCACCTGCCCTTTGTTAGATATTATACACAGGGGCCCTTCTAATCCCAATGTCTGATTAGCAGGGCGGATATTGAAGAGATTCAGAAAATGCCACTTTACTAAAGGGTTATGGGAGCTGAAGGCAATTAAGAGGCAACAAACACTTCTCTTCCATCCACCTAAAAGCAGAACATCCATTTTCTTTGTGAAGCTCTTCTTCCGCCTCTCCCCCATTATCAGGAGGAGGAAAAATGGTCATTATCACGGAGCAGAGGCCAGCACAGAGATGGGGCTCCATAAACAGACCTTCCTAAAATCATCATTGTCATCCATTAGTTTCTTGCATATATTGCCTTTTCCATAACTTACCACCCCTAGAATGCTACGTCCCTTTTCCTTAGTTTTATTACTTCCTAATTTATCACTGTTTGTTAAAATGGCACAAAATTCACGAAATTCAATAGCTTCTTTGTGGCCTTTCCTTCTTTCCTATGAAGGCTTCTATGCACAAGAAAACGAAGATATTGACAACAAATAAAATTTGTGCATCTCTCTTGACTTTTGTCAGTTTAATTTACAGGCCCCAGCTATTGAACGTAGAGATAAAGACGGTAGAGGAAAGATATGCTGTATCTTTCATATCTTACATTCATTCCCTAAGCATCATCACAGCATACAAAATGTGATCCATCCAGAATATACTGCATAGTGGCTTAATCATGCATGTTATCAGCAATAATTTTTCCATTTCTAGTTTCACACACATACACACACACACACACACACGCATATATATATGCATGTAACATGTATGTATATATTACAACATATATATATATGCGTGTGTGTGTATATGTATATATATATATATATATGCGTGTGTGTGTGTGTGTGTGTATGTGTATATATATATATATTTATTTATTATTTTTTAACCCCTATTTCTAACCCTCTGTCCTTTCCCACCTTCTTCTCACACTATCTCTGGTGTCTACTGTTGTCTTCCATTCCCTTTCCCCCCACATTTTAATGGTCACACAATTTCTTAAATAATTTAACTAGTTTCAATAGCAAGTTCATCTGGTAATTTCAAGAAAAGCAGTTTTAACTTAAATCAAAGAAATCCTAAGGAACTTTGCTTAAAACTTAAAGTCAGGAAACAGATTAGGATTCTGTTCCTATAGTAGGTACATGAGCCTTTCGACAGCTCAAGACAGGAAAAAAATCCTTAAAACCAGACAACAAAGTCTACAAGAAAATCAGCAATGTTTTAGACAAAAGTCATAAAATGCTATTTCACCAGTTCAGTCCCATGTACTTTATATATCTTCTGTTGGGGTGGATTCTAACATGAAAATCCTATGGGGGCTGCTGTCTCTCTCTTTCTCTCTCTCTATCATGAAAAAACTAGATAAACAAACTTATCCCTCTGATTCTCACCTGAGGAATGGGCATGTGACTCAGACCTGGCCAATCATTATATTCTTAACTCATTGTTGGTCCACTAGTGACCCCCATGGTCCAAGCAGAGCCAATGTGTTTCATTCCGTGAAATTAGTCATGTTCTGGTTTGGTCTCTGCTTTTTCTTTTATTTTCTGTGTTGGTATTGCTCCAGCATCCAGAATAAGATATTCAGTAAATATTTGTTAAATAAATGGATATAGATACTGGACAATCCCTTGGTAGAGTTGCCAATCTGGAATAATGGGATGTTGCGCATGCTAGCAGCCATCTTGTCCATCCATGGTAAAGCTTTTCTAAAGAATAAAGTTGAGCAAAGAAAATCAGAGAAGAAATATGGGGTGAGAACAAGCAGGAAGGGAGAAGGAAAAGAAGAGAGGAGATAGGGAGGAAGACAGACCTGGCCACCACAAATCCTAGTTCTAGTTGTAGAAACTGTGCCTCCTTTGAACTTCCCCGAAGAGGACCCTTTCTGGGTGCACAATGCAGCAATCGCTATTGGTTGCTCTGGTTCACTTTTTATTTATGCTGTTGCAAGAGAACGTGTATGAGAGGTGAGTCAACATTTCCAAGGACACTGGAAACATTGAGCTGGCCATGTGGAGCTGGGAAAGTGCTTTGCTGTAGCTCGGGACAGGAGGCATGGGGGAAATGTGCCACCTCCATCTGAGATTCAGGTGGGACTGTCACCAGGCACCCAAGGTCCGGAACCAAAAGTCTAAAGCACAGATTTTCTTCTTGCCCCAACTCCTCAGACTTTACATATACTTTTAAAAAGAGAAATAATCGTGAGTATTTGGGAAAAGGTCTTGCATTTTATTAGCTTTCCTTTAATTAAGAGCCAGATGGATCACCAGGATTTAGCTTAATGATCTCATTTTACGTCTCAAAAAGTCAAAGCCTAGAGAAATTCAAAGTCCGTCCTAATCGCTAGATTAGCTCACTGCCTGGCAAAGACTGGCTACTGCCTACACATTTATTAAATGATGAATGCTTCCTTCTGAAATGAAGAGTGATGACCAAAAGACAGAGGCAAGGCATTTGCTAACAAGTGGCTGGACCCAGAATATTTACTTAGATGAAAGGAATCAAGGGTCAGCCCTGTTGCTTAGTGGTTAAGAGAGCCAGATCCCACATGGTCAACTGTGAGGTTCAAGTCTCAGCCCTTATTATAGGTAGTCAGATAGGTATGAGCAGAAGTCTTAAGATAATAATGAGAAAGACTCATGCCTCACGAACCACTGCTCATCAAGAGTTATGAATATACTCCCTTCTCCCTCCTGGAGCTGGAAAGGGGAAACTTATCTCACTTTCTATTATCTAAACCAGATAATGTAACAAAATTCCTCCTGCAGTTATGCATACACACACAGGCATTCTCTCGATGCTTGGCCGGTATCTCATCTCCTCACTCACCTCACTCACAGCACTAGACTGACAAGGACAAAATCATCCTGGGGGTGGGGGCAGCAAGTAGCTTGGTGGTTAAGGCTCTGGAATCCCACATGGTTGACCATGGTTCAAGTCTGAGACCTAGCAGCTTGAAAATTCCTTTCGGTACTTGTGCATGCATGCCCAAATCCTGGGAGGAGAAGGGAAGAGAAGGGACTGTGAGGCCAACCCCACAAGGGCATGATCTCTCCTTTTTCTCTGTTTCTCTCTCAGATGAGTGAATGAACCAAAAAGCAAACCCTGCCTTCTTCCCAGCCTTGCCTTCAGCAGCTTGAGTTAGTCCCCACACAATTAAATTAGAATCAGGATGGAACTAGCAGATGGCATAATGGCTACGTCACTGGACTCCCATGCGGTCAACTGTGATTCAAGTCCCGGACCCAGTGCTTAAACTCATCCCAAGCGCATGTGCGTGCATGCCCTAAGATCCTAAGAGGAGAATGGAGGAGAAGGGATTGCGGTGTGGCCATCCTCCCTAGAGGGTGATTTCTCACTTTCTGTCTCTGTCTTTCTGGCTAGGGCACACACCCTATAGCAAAAACCTCTCAAAAAAAAAAAAAAAAAATCAGGAATGTATTTATTCTGTGAATGTTTTGCTCATGAGTCACCATTAATTTATACTTAATGAGAGCCATCAGACACAGTACTAGCTTCAGTAGGGACCCTGGAAAGGAATCCCTAAAAGAAATAATCAAAACAGAATGATAGTAATCTTGCAGTGACGCACGAGCCCACAGGTGCCAATGATCTCTTTGCTTCTGGTTTTGCTCGTTCTTCCATTCACGGTGATTGAAGGTCTGCCACGTTTAAGACTCCAGGCATGAGTGCTGAGTGGGTGATGTGATGTGAGCAAGATTTCAACAACTTACCAGTGGCACAGTTCTGTAGTTTGAGGATTAGGACAGAATCCTAGGAATGTAAGCACTTAAGATGCAAAAATATGCTTTACAAAATTTGACAGCTGAAAGCAGGCCATAGCTAGAACAGTGAGGAATGCAAAGAATGTTTTTCTGTAGCACCTCTTCTGCCTCAGTGATTTCTCGGCCACAGAAACCACCCACTAGAGGATAAACAAAGCCTTCTAAAGTTCTCTCTAGAAGGGGAGTCTAGAGAAGACACTCTTGCATGAGGACTATCTGAATGTCTTTGTTTATTTTTTAAATGAAATGCGTCCCCAAATGTGTCATGGTCTTATTCTTTGGCTCCAAAAGAAACAATGACATTTAAACTAGCAATAGTTTGGAGAGGCATTGTTTGCAAATAAGCGGCTCTGCAGAAAATGCTATCCCTTTCTCTGTGAGTATTAAAGTCTTGTGGGGGTGGAGGAGAATAGCTTTTGTTCTTGAAAAGCACAATTCTGTGCTCACACAGGTGCAAAAGTGAGAGAAGGAAGTAGCAAGTATCAAGAGGGTGATTTAACAGACAGAATTATCATTCTTTCACCCCCCAGGGTTAATGTTTTTCACAACCCATTCGAAGGCTTTGGCTATATTTCAAATGAAAGAGACTTTTTCCACATCTCTTTTCAAACTACAGTTGGAAGAATTTCTTTGGCAAATGCATTTTTGAAACACATAGAAAATATAAGACAGGAGTGATAGAGTTTCGAGTTAGGAGCTGTTCGTCAGTTACATGATTTTGGATGATAGGACAGAGTTTTCTTATCTATAGGGTGGGGAGACCTATATCCCTCATGTGAATTGTTGTTGGAATATAATTATAAGGTTCAGTAAATGGTAGCTGTCATTGTCCTGTTTATACCTAGGTGCCGTTAAGTTTGGCTATTCTGAAAGGCAGATTGTGAGGGGAAAACAAAACAAAACTCATAAAGGTGTTTGGATTCTCATGCTATGTATTGGGTCTTTGAAAAAGTCATAATTCAGTTTTGCATAGAAAACCATGTCATTACTTTTCCAACAACTCAATATAAAGTGGTTGTATCTGCATTTCTATGATAAAGATAGAAATTCAGTGGGTATTATTTCCTTCCCAGTGTAAATTTGAATTCTGCTGATGACATCTCATACAAGGTTTCCTCTTAACGTTAACCATCACTGTTCAGCAGCTAGTCTCTTCTCAGAATAACATCACACAGCCTTTGCTGTAAGAGTGAGAAGAAATGGGAAAAGTATATATAAGCATGAGAGGTAAAGTTGAGACTCCATCACCCAAAACACCTCCATTATTTAAACTTTGAATAAACTTAACAATATACACTGTGTGCTTCCTTCTCCCAAACAACTGACAGGGTGCCATGGTTATAATCCCCCCATGGTGACCTTAGCCCTAACAATTTTGGAGTGGCGCTCAGAGGCTGAATGTAATACACAAATTCTTCAACCCTCAAATCTTTGGGAATTCTCAAAATGACATTTCCTTGGCTCTTTAAGTGTCTTTGTTGCTTTATTGCCATATGACTCCAGACTTCCTCTGTGTGATGCTCTCCCCGCTTAATACATCCTACTCCGTGTTATAAACAACACTCATCTGCCTTCATCTTGTTCCCATCATGCCACAGCTTGCTTTCATGGATGCCAGATCCCTTTTGAGGCTCCCACTTTCCAGACTGTCCTTCTGAGATGTGTGACCATTTTCTCACACACTGTGTGCCTAGAGCCTATAGGAACAGTGGTGTCTCCCTGGATTCCAGGATTCTTCTATGCTTATGTAAGTACCCCTACTTCCAGTTTCAGATTCTGGCATTTCATAAGGCCTTGTGCTTATTCCTATTATAAATTTGGGGGATTTCTTCTGCTATGTTCCATTAGTGTCTAAGGAATTTTCCATCCACATTCCAGATTCTCAGTCCTTACTTATTCAGGTGTAATAATATCACATCATCTCAGGACCATACTGTGACTAGGTCATCTGGGACTACCCCATGCCAGTAAATCTAGTCTTGAGTGACTTTTTTGGCCAACACTTGGGCCTCGGAGAGTTGTTCCGTCTTTGACAGCCTCTTCTGTCAGCTTTTTGGGCTTTCCCTCATTCCCTACTCAGATACCAGGGCAGTGACTACAAACAGTGTCCACAGGGAACCCCCCCAATCTTCATCTGCTCCTGCCCAGATCGACTGCCACTGCTGTGACAATTGATGTTGTGAATTCCAAGCATGAAACACTACTTTCATGAGCTCCTATCTCCATCCCTGAGTGCCAAACTACTACCATTTTCTTGCCTTTCTCAACCTGTTTTCTTTTCATATCCAGCCAAAGATGTCCTAGAAAAGGGATTAAATCAGTTCAAATTTCTAGCTCCAAATCATGGGGATATCGAACATCAGGACCTGGGGAGATGGAAAAGATGAAACCCCTGTCTTACTAGTCAGAATGGTCATCCATCCTCTGATATATGTCCCTTGTCCTGGGCAAATCCTCCTGATTTTTAGAAATCCTCAGTTATTAAATACCTAGTTGTCTTGGTCTGTTTGTGCTGCAATAAAAGAATACTTGAGACTTGCTAACTTACAATGAACAGAAATGTATTTGATTCCTGTTTATGGTGGCTGGGATGTCCAGGATCGAGAGGCCATAAACACACAGTGGAAGGTGAAGGGCAGGAGAACTTACACCTACCAAAGAAGAGGGTGAACTCATGCTTTGATTGGGAACCCAACTCAAGATATCTAATGCACTTCTGAAACAACATTAATGCATTTGTGAGGGCGGAGAACTCAGGACCTAATCACCGCTTAAAGGGCCCACCTCTCAACACTGCTGCCTTGAGGACTAAGTTTCCAACATAGGAAGGGGACACATCCAAACCATAGCTCTAGTTTAATCCTGTTCATTGAAATACCTGAGTTGCAGACCCAATAGAACCCTAGTTTTCTCCTGTCTGCTGTCTCCAGTGCTGACCATGCCCTGAAGGACTTGGTGTCAGCTTCAATGCAAGGTCCCTGGTAGCCACTTCTCCCTGATGTGCCTCAGCTGAGCAAACCTTATTTTTCACCCTTTCTTTCTTCTTTCTTTTTCTTCCTTTTTTTTCTTTTTGTAAGATTTTTGCTATAGGATGCATGTGCTCTCCAGAGAGAGAGAGACAGAGAGATTGAAAGAGACAAATCATCTACGAGATGCCAAGGGATGGACATGCCACAATCCCTTCACCTCCATTCTCTTCTTGGCACGCACACACACATGCCCTGGGTGATTTTCAAACTGCTGGGTTCTGGGCTTGAATCACGAATGGCCATATAGGAGTCCAGTGCCTTAACTACCATGCCACCTGCTGGCCCCTTTTTCACCCTTTTTAAAAACTTTAGATTTCTTATTCACATTTAATTGTTGTACATTTCTGTAGCTCATAATATGATCTTCAAAGTATGCACACAGAACATGACTACCAAATCAAGGATATTACCACATAAATCCTTTTCAAAGGAGAACTTTCCGTTCTTGTGTCAGTTAATTATTTTTTCCCGAACCCCCCTCCCACCTTTTATTATCCTCTCCCCCTCCCTAGACAGTCTCTGGCACCTACACTTATTATTTCTACTGTTGTCTCTTTGGATCTTCATGATTCAATATATGCCGAATGTCTGCACTCAATGGCAGAAGGAAGCCTTTAACCTCCGTCTGAGCCACTTAAATGATTTCCTTGTCCCTTTCCTCAGCTTGGCTGCCTTCAAGTCTGTTGCAGGATATGCTCTCCATAGTCCAGTTCCTTCTGTCTCCTTTATTCCTTCTGGCTGGCCTTGGCAAGTGCTTAACATCCTGATCTGTTTTGTAGATTGCTTTCTCCCTCCTGTAGGGCTACTGTGTTTTATGGCAGTGCCATTCTTCCCTTAAACTCTCCTTCTGCTTTTAAGTCCAGATACTTGTTTTCCTTCTAGATTTGATGTTACAGATCCCCCAAAGTGAGAAACATGAAATTGGTCATTTCTGGGTCTACCAAAAACATTCACTGGTCAAATCAATTAAGCCCCCTCTGCCTGCACGTTCCTGAGATGGAGACACCATGGGGCAGCTAGAGCACTCCTGGATGGCTTTCTGTGGACAGCAGTGATGCTAGAATTGTCACAGCAACTAAGCCCTGTCCCTTTATTGTTCTTGAAACAGCACTGCCAGGGGGGTTGAAGTGCTCTGTTTGTCTCGTCCAAAGTGCCCTGAGTTGCCCAACTTTCAGCCCCCCCCCCCCCCCATTATAATCCATTATTTTCCTTTTGTGTGTAACTTTCTCTTTTAGGACACTGATGACAAAAACTAGTTTTTTTTTTTTTTTTTTTTTTTTTTTTGAAAGGTTTTTGCCATAGGGCGTGTGCGCTTGCCAGACAGACAGAGACGGAGCGACAGAAAGCTAGAAATCACCCACCAGGGAGGATGGCCATGCCGCAATCCCTTCTCCTCTGTTCTCCTCTCGGGATCTTGGGCACGCCCACACATGTGCTTGGTGTGAGTTTTAAGTCACCGGGTCTAGGACACGAACCGTGGTCTACTACATGGGAGTCTAGCGACATAGCCATTACACTAACTGCTGGTCCTGACAAAATCTAGTTTTAAACTTAATGTAACTTCTTACTGATACCCTAAGGAAGCAGGATTCCGAGAGAAATGTGTGAGTTACACCCTCACTGCACAGTGTTTTAGGTTTTGGCTGGGTAAACAGCCTCATGGTGTAGGAAAAGCATATTCCTGTATAATCCTACAATTGGCCTGTCGTTGTTATCCACTCCTTAATAACATTGATCATTTCTTTAAGTCTGAGCTCACTGTCTGAGTCCTTGAAATCCGAAGACAGGCATCAGGTTTATAATTTGTTTGTTTTTGAAAAAAAACGATTCGACTGGCTGAGCTCTCATGTGACAGTATGGCTTTACATGTCTGAGGACAAACCTCAAGGACCAGGAGGATAGTGTCCTGCTTCCTACCTCAACAGGAAGCAGTCTGAAATGAGGTAAAGAGATGAGGCTGTTGGAGGGGGCTGGAGTGCACTGTATTAACAGTTTAAAGGCATGGCTCTCAGGGCTGGGTCCCTGCAGCCCTCCAGAGTTGCTGTGGAAAGCTCCCAGCAGCAGTATGGGAGGAAAAACATTTTAAAGGGAGCAAAAATAGTCCCCACCCAGAGGTCTAGAAGCCTGGGGTCTGTTTCGAGGCAAGGCTTTCATCTAATTCCTGTCTCACCCCATGGGCTTAGGGGCAGGTCAGTGGTAGAAGCTCGTCGTCCTGGGCTGACTGAAGTGTATGCCTTCTAAAAACAACTGGGGGTCCTTGTGGGGTTCCTGTGGCCATTGGCTGGAATGGTGGCTGGGGTCTCAAAGCTGAAGAAAAGCTCCCGATCTCCCATCACGGCTTTCCTTCCTTGAAGACCCCAGAGCCTTGACTCGCTGCATGTGTTGGTCTCACATCTAGCTAGTTACAGGCAAAGGTGAGCTTCTTCAATTCTGGCAAAATTTCCTTGTGTCGAAGCCAAAAGAAAGGGCCCCAGTTATACCTCTCTTCCTCTCTGAATTCAGAGATGAACAAGGAGTTGGCCGAGCTAGAAGGAGATGAGAACAAGAGCTTCCTGTGGGAGCATAGTCAGGTGGGCTTTACTGCTCACTCACCTTGTGGAGACAGGACAGGACATGCACCTGAAAGAGAGCCGGTGCCTGCTGTCCTTGAAGAGAGCGAGCATGCACAACCAGGTCTGCACTCTGGAAAAGGCAAAGGTCTGGAAGTGGCAGTCACTCAGCAGCAATCCATGCTCCCCTCCTTGGGAGCGCGAGGAGGGAGCTGGAGAAGGAGGCAGAGTGTGATCCTCTCTGGCTTTTTATCACTTCTGAAGGTTGGAACTTGGTAGCTGGTTAGGAAGGCAGATTCTTTAGTCCCACCCAGACCTACTGAATCAGAAATTGGCGATGAGTCTGCCAGGGGACTTGGATGAAAAGCAAGATTTCCCAAACCCAGCACTGTTACAGTGCCAGATCATTTTTTTACTCTGTGTGTGTGTGTGTGTGTGTGTGTGTGTAAGCACATGTGTATGTGTGTCCTGGGTACTGTGGGATATTTAACAGCAACTCTGGGCTCTACTCAGTAGAGGCCAGTATACCTTTGACAGGTGTGCAGGGCCCAGAGCCCATGTGAGTCGGACATTGTCAAGTGTCACAGGGACAAAATCAGAAATTACCTCTTTGAAACAGCAGCTCAGCAGGAAAACATTCCTCCATGAACAGATAAGAAAACAAAACCAAAAACCAAAACAAAAATAAACTCTTGGAAAAAATACACTAGAATTTAACAGAGATTATTTCCAGGTATTGGATCTAAAGTGATTGTGTGTGTGTGTGTGTGTGTGTGTGTGTGACAAGGCACGTGCTCTTGCCAGAGAGACAGAGAGGGAAAGACAGAGAGAGGCAGAGGGAGAAGTTAAGCCATGGGGAACGGCCATGCCACAGTCCTTTCTCCTCCTTTCTCCTTTTAGGATTTTGGGCACACACACACACACACACACACACCCAGTATATTTCCAAGCTGCCAGGTTTGGGACCACAGGGTCAATGTCCAAGACCTTAACCTCCTTGCCACCTGCCAGCCCCCTAAGTGACTTTTTATATTTTATTTTTTAACCTTTCAAATATACTAAAATACTATTCGTTTATGCTCCCAGGAAATGCAAATTTAAAATGATATTTCGATAGTGCTGAGAGTCGTCCAAACTTCCCTCTGTGAAGGTGTGGGTTTGACCCCAATCCTAGGTGCCCTGTTTCTCCCTGTCTGCAGCTCATCAGATTGCACCCTGACCTGAGCACTCCACATTTGCTGTGGTGCTGATCACAGTATCCTCCAGTGGACGCCTCACAGTATTGGGGCATCCGCAGCTTGAAGCTTAGGAAACACACAAGCAAGATTCAGGATGGCTGTCATCTAAAGTTCCTTTGAAAAAGATACCACAAATAGGGGCCAGTAGGTGGTGTAGTGGTTAAGGCACTGGACTCCTACATGACTGACCATGGTTTGAGTCCTGGACCTGGTGGCTTGAAATTCATGCTGGGCATGTGTGCCTGCAGGGCCAAAATCCCAAGAGAAGAATGGAGAAGAAGGAATTGTGCCATAGCCAGCCCCTCAAGGGATGATTACTTTCTCTATGTGTCTCTGGCTAGCACATATGCCCTATAGCAAAAGTCTCTAAAAAAAATAAAAAATCCCACAAATAATCTAATGGCAAAGCTGGATTTGTTAATATACAAAAAGCAAATATAAATATTAAACTGTGGGACCAACAGATGGTGGAATGTAGAATGGTTACATTGTTGGACTCCCACATGGCCAACCACCGTTTGAGTCCTGGACCCAGCAGCTTAAAACTCATGCTGGGAGCATGTACATGCATGCTCAAAATCCTGAGAGGAGAACAGATTATGGTATCACTATCTCCCCTTGGGGGTGATTTCTCACTTTCTGTCTCTCTTTTTCTGTCTCTCCGGTGAGCACATGTGCCTATAGCAAAAATCTCTCTCTTAAAAAAAAGTTAAACTATAAGTTTATAGAATTCATTTTTTTTTTTTTTTTTGGAGAGGTTTTTGCTATAGGGCGTGTGCGTTCGCCAGACAGAGAGAGACAGAGAGATAGAAAGCGAGAAATCACCCCCCAGGGGGAATGGCCATGCCGCAATCCCTTCTCCTCCATTCTCCTCTCGGGATCTTGGGCACGCATGCACACATGTCTGGCGTGAGTTTTAAGCCACCGGGTCTGGAACGCGAACTACGGTCGACTACATGGGAGTCCAGCAACATAGCCATTGCGCTAACTGCTGGTCCCAGTTTATACAATTCTTATAACTGTCATTCTGTAACCATTGAATTCAGATAAATCGGACTTCATGAAAAATTTTTTAAAACTGTGTACCAAAAGAGTAAAACAAAAACCCAGAGAATGTAGAAAATATTTGAAAATTTTATAATTTATGCCTCCAGTAAGGGAATAATAGAATATAAAGAAAACTCCCCAAACTCAGCAACAAAAAAAATAACTTTATTTGAAAATGAGCAAAGAACTTAAGTAGACATTTTTCCAAAGAAGATACACTAAATACAGAAGAATGAGTTCTCCATAGCAGCTAAGATCTTGTGCTTTCAGGGGAAAAGAGAAACAAAGATTTTCTGCTGAGAAGTTACCCTGGTAGAGCCCCCTCTATCCTTCTCTCTGTCTCTGTCTGTCTCTGTCTGTCTCTGTCTCTACATTTCTATTAAATTTTTTTTTTTAATTTTTTTGAGGTAAAGTATCTCCTTGACTCTGAAATTCTCCTTTCTCTTGCTAATAATCTCCTTTCTTCCCTCCCATTTAGGAGAGGCAGAAAGGGTAGGCCTTCAGAAAAAGACTGAGTTCTCCGTGACAGCTGAGATCTAGTGCTTTTGTGGCATGTAAATAGCCCCCCAAAATGAGAATATTATATGAGAAATACTAGATGCCATTAAAAGTTCAAACATTCAAAAATAAAAAAAGTTCAAACATTCAGATAATCAGTAGCCCAGAAGGTGAAAAGACTAATAAAGGAATTCATAGTCTATTCTATGAAATCCTGGAAGAAAACTTTCCAAATCTAGAAAGACATTCAAAGATCCAGACCCAAGAAATACAAAGGACCCCCAATAGAATCAAACCAAGAAAGTCTTCTCCAAGACACATCATAGCCAGATTGACCAAAACCACAGACAAAGGCAATACACTAAGATTGGTAGGAGAGAAATGTCAAGTTACCTACAAAGGATATCACATCAGACTAGCAGCGGGCCTCTCATAGGAAACAATGCGGGCAAGGAAAGAATGGGAAAATATATTCAGAGTGTTGAGTGAAAACAATTTCAACCAAGAATACTATATCCGGCAAGATTATCCTTCATATGGGAAGAGAAGACAAGAACATTCTCCGATAAACAAAACCTGAAAGAATTTACCGATACTAGACCAGTTCTCCAAGAAGTTCTGAAGGGAGGGCTAGCTCAGGAAAACTAAAGGCAGACACACAGAAATAAGAGTTCACGAACAACAAAGAAAATGGCTAGCTTAATGGTAGGGACAAGTCCAAAGTTGAATGTTATCTTCCAGAATTTAAATGGAAAGGTTGGACCACAACAGAAGATAGATTAAATGCATGAGTCTGAACTGGTGAAATAGAATTTTATGACTAAAAACATTACTGATCTTCTTCTATACTTTGTTTTCCAGAGTTAAGGATTTTTGTCTACTCTTGAGTTATGGACAGGTCCATGTATCTACTATTTGAACAGAATTCTAACCTGTTTCCTGGCTTTAAGTCTTAAGCAAAATTCTCTTAACATTTTTTGATTTTGATCCATTAAAGCTAGAACTGCCTTTTTTGAAATTAAACAAAATTTTTTAAATACCTATTTAATGACCACAGTAAGCTATATAGCCTCAGCTTAATAGTATATTCATTCTACAAACAGAATTTCATGCCTAAAGTTAACATGTGTTCACAGATATGTATATGTCAGCTGAACTTGCTATTGAAAGTATTTAGATTAATTAAGATATTTTGTGAATCAATAAAATGTGGGAAAAAATTAAAAAAGAATGGGAAGGAACTACTGATACGAGAGACTGTAGGGGAGGAGGGTGAGAAATGGCAGGGGTTGAGAAATAGGGGGAAATACACACACACACACACACACACACACACACATATATAAACAAGAAATGGAAATTATTTGGTGATGATAGCATGTATGATTAAGCCACTATACAGAGTATTCTGGGTGTGAAGTCATATTTTGTATGCTGTGATGATGTTCAGTGAGAGAATGTAAGATAAATTAATAAAAAAGAGAAGGTACACTAAATACATGAAAATATACTCAACGTCATGAATAATTGAGGAACATAATTCAAAACTACAATGAAACACCACCTTATCACCACTAGAATGGCTAGTAGCAGAAAATCAGAAAATAACAAGCGATGATGGGGATGTGAGGAAATTGGAACCTGGTGTAATGCTGGTGGGAATGTGAAAGGGTACAACCCTAACACAGTACGACAGTTGCTCAAAAAATTGGAAATACAATTATAACATGATCAAGCAATTTCAATATGGGGTATACACCCAGAAGAACTGAAAACAGGGTCTCAAGCATATATTTGTAATCAAATGTCCTTAGCAGCATTATTTAGAATTGCTAAACCATGAAAGCAGCAAAAGTGTTCATCTATGAATGAATGGATAAGCAAAGTATGGTGTATACATGTAATAGAATATTACTCAGCCTTAATAAAGTAGGAAATTCTGAGGCAGGCTCCAACATGGATGAACGCTCAGGAAATTTTGTGAAGTGAAATAGACCAATCACAAGAAGACACATTCTGTATGATTCTGCTTGTGTGAGCATGAGCAATCAAATTCATAGAAACAGATAGCAGAATGGTGACTGTCAGAGGCTAGGAGAGGGGGTGATGGGAACAGAGTTTCAGTTTTGCAAGGTGAAAAGAGTTCTGATAATAGGGAGCCAGCAGTTAGCGTAATGGCTATGTTGCTGGACTCCCACGTAGTTGACCACGGTTCGCGTCCCTGGATCCGGTGGCTTAAAACTCACGCCGGGCGTGTGTGCGTGCGTGCCCAAGATCCTGAGAGGAGAATGGAGGAGAAGGGATTGTGGCGTGACCATCCCCCATGGGGAGTGATTTCTCGCTGTCTCTATGTCTCTCTCTGTCTGTCTGGCGAGCGCATGCGCACTATAGCCAAAAAAAAAAAAAAAAAAAAAAAAAAAAAAAACCTCTCAAAAAAAAAAAAAAAGAAAGTATTACGAGATGATGATACAGAGGGATGGCGAGAAGGAGAGCTTAAAAAAAAAGAGAGAGAGCTTCATCTATGGTATAACCAAGATCTTGTGGGATTCCTTTTGGCAACCTCTCCAAAGTTTGCACAGATTGGCTTGAAGGGCTTCCAATGCAGGTTAGGGGAACAATTAAGAGGGAACTTTCACAGTCCAGTGAGGACTGGTGATGCGCTGAGCTGAGGCCTTACTGGAGGTTTGGGGAAGCAGAACAGAAGCCAAGAGACGTTTCTGTGTTAGGATCAGCAGGGCTCTTGTTTTACATATTACATTTCTATTTTTAGGTCTTAGTAGGAAGCCAGATTCTTTGCAAAAAGCCCTGCTCTGTTTACTAATTCCATCTTCTGGTTCATTCTGTATTATATAAATTGCTGGGTAAACGAATGCCCTTTCAAGTATCATAATGGTCTCATTCGCAGGCCAGAAAGAACTGCCAAATTGAAACTGATGCAATATAATAGACCTGCTCTTTCTGCAGTATTTCTCTCATCTACAAATGCTCATGTAACTAAAATGGCCATGTTATTATTCCTAGCTGCACTCCTACAAGTAAAAAAATAGACCTGTTCTTTGTTCTCACGCTGAGCACTAAGCAAAAGTGACACAGCCTTGCTTAAAACTTCAAAGCACTCACAAAATGAGCTGGCCAAAGCCAAGGCTCTGACTCCAAGCACAAGGTCGCGCTCTGGTTGTCCATATGCAAGTGGGAGATGCCAACATGAGTGTGCTCTGGAGCTCACTGTGTGAACTGTGGCTATGCAGTGAGAAAGCGGTGGCTGGTCACAGATGTGAACTGTCAGGTAACCAGGACTACGGTGAGATGCATCGATTTAACTGGAAGTGGGAAAAGAGAGAGAGAAGTATGGTGACACGAATAATCACATGTAGAATACAAAAAGTAAGAAGAGGAAGAAGGTAGTTAAATTATAAGGTCAAAAGGGGTAAGTATTCCTTCTATGAGAGAGAAAGACACACACATACACACATGCTGAGAGATAAGAGAGAGAGAGGAAGAGAGGAGAGAGAGAGAGAGAGAGAGAGAGAGAGAGAGAGAGAGAGAGAGAGAGAGACACTTTCCCCAGCAGAATCTTCACACTGTCATCCTACCCACGGCTTCAGATAGTCCAGCATGCACAGAGAGAACTTGGAATACGAACCCAGACCTTCCCATGTTTTTAGCATTGTGGAGTGTTGTGTTACCTCTGTGCCACCATGGCTGGCCAATCAACTTCTTAAATGATGATAAACTTGTAGATAATGCACCTACGAGGAGATGATCCATTCTGTGTGATCCAGAAATCACACAGTCCTGTGTTAATTCACTGGTCAAATACTAATTTTTAAAACAATGTTGTTGAGATACAGTTTACATAACATATACCATAGAATTCACCCTTTTCAAGTATATGAGTCAGTGTTTTTAAGTATGATCATTCATCATCACTACTAACTTTAGAAAATTATCTCAGACCTCCTCCCCCTAAGTGCTCCAGTGCCCAGAACATTCACTACCTACCCCACCACACTGCAGCCCCTGGCAACCATGAATCTACTTTACGTCCCTGTGAACTTTCCTATTCTAGACATTTCATATAATGGGGGTCATACAATATGTGGTCTTTTTTTACTTGGCATAATGATTTTGAGGTTCATTCATGTTGTAGCATTTGTCAACACTTCATTTCTTTGTAAGGATGAGTAAGGTTTCAGTGAATGTTTATAAGGGGATTTTAAAATGGGAAAATAAAGTTAAACTACAAGTTTACTTTGGTACAATATATTAAAACCTATGCATAGTTTTTTTTTCATACTAGTGCATTTTTATAAGCTTTTTGAAGGCCCTTCATAAAGGGTCTTATATGTTAGATGAATTCTTGCCCCTATTTTGATAGTGTCCTTTGAAGCAAAATTTCTACAGTTTTGATGAACTCCAGTGTTTAATTCTTTGGTTGCTCTTACTTTCGGTGTCTTATCTAAAAAGCATCATTTTGGGGCAAGCAGGTGGTGTCCTATTTATGAGACTGGACTCCCACATGGCTGGCTGACTGTGATTGGAGTTCCAGGCCCAGCAGCTTGAAAATCACACCGACACATGTGTGTGCGTGCGTACCCAAAATCCTTAGAGGAGAATGGAAGAGAAGGGATTGTGATCACTCACTGGGGGGTGATTTCTCTTTCCCTCTCATTGTGTCTCTGTCTCTCTGGCTAGTGTGTGCTCCCTATGGCAAAAACCTTAAAAAAAATCAAGACCAAGACCAACATACTTCTACGTTGTTTTTCTCTAGGAGTTTTGTAGTCTTAGATTTTGCATTTAGGTGTTTGAATTAATTGAATTAATTTTTGCATAGTATGAGGTCAGAGTCTAATTTCATTCTTTCGTTTCCTTTTAAATTTTCCCAGCACCATTGGCTGAAAAGAGCATTCTTTCATTCCTGATTTGTCTTGGAACTATTGTTTAAAAAAATCAATTGACTGTAAACGTACAAGTTTATCTTTGGACACTCAATTCTATTTCTTTGACCTGCATTTATATATGTCTACTTATGTGGTCTATGTGTCTCTACCTATCTGTCCCCATGCTGGTACCACACTGTGTGCTGTGTACTGTCCACACTGTGTGCTGAGTACTGTCCACACTGTATGCTGAGTACTGTCCACACTGTGTGCTGTGTACTGTCCATGCTGAGTGCTGTGTTTTTTTTTTTTTTTTTTTTTTTTGAGAGGTTTTTGCTATAGGGCGCATGTGCTCGCCAGACAGACAGACAGAGAGACAGAAAGCAAGAAATCACCCCCGAGGGGGGATGGCCACGCCACAATCCCTTCTCCTCCATTCTCCTCTCGGGATCTTGGGCACACATGCACACGCGCCCAGTGTGAGTTTTAAGCCACCGGGTCCGGGACATGAACCACGGTCGACTACATGGGAGTCCAGTGACATAGCCATTACACAGCGACAGCCTATACGGTCCATGCTGTGTGCTCTGTACCATACTGTGTTCTGTGTGCCGTCCACGCTGTGTGCTGAGGTCTACACCGTGCTGTGTGTGCTCTGTACGTCCACGCGTGCTGTGTACTGTCCATGCTGTGTGCCGTGTGCTAGTACCGTCCACTGTATACCGTCCATCTGTGTGCACCGTCCATGCTGTGTGCTACTGTTCACCTGTGTATCCACTGGGCTGAGTACCGTCCACTCTGTGTGCTCTGTACGTCTGTGTGCTGTGTACTGTCCATGCTGTGTGCTGTGTACCGTACTGTACCGTCCACTGTGTACCGTCCATGCTGTGTGCTGTGTACTGTCTACATCGTGGGCTGAGTACCGTCCACTCTGTGTGCTCTGTACGTCCACGCTGTGTGCTGTGTACCGTCCATGCTGTGTGCTGTGTACCGTCCATGCTGTGTGCTGTGTACTGCAACTTTAAAGTAAGTTCTAAAATCAGAATGTGTGAGTACTTCAGCTTTTTCTTTTTAAAAACTGTTTAGACTATTCTGATCTTTTGTATTTCTTTATGAATTTTGACATCGGCTTGCCAATTTCTGCAAAAAATCAGCAGGGTTTTTGATAAAAATTGTATTGCATCCATAGATCACTTTGGGTACTGGGTATTGACATCCTTTTTTTTTTTTTTTTTTTTTTTTAATGTTTTTGCTATACGGTGCATGCACTCTCCAGAGAGAGACAGAGAAAAACAAAGAGAGGGAAAGTGAGAAATCACTTCCTAGGTAGAATAGCCACACAGCAATGCCTTTTCCATTCTCATCTCAGGCTTTATCTTTATAAAAAATTACATAGCTCTCTTGAGTATGTGATGAGATTTTCCCCAAAGTCCTCTGACCACTCCCCTCGGCCCTGATCACCTACTGTCAATTACAATGCTTTGTCTCTGTGGTCACAATAGAGGGTGTGCTGAAGTTCTGTCTAGGCAGAAATAATCTTGACCTTTGGAAGGCCCTTCAAGATACATTTAACATAAACTTAAAGATAATCTTTTCTTTACATAAAATAGGATTAGGCCGAAACTGGCCCAGGACACCCCCTCCCTCACCAAGTGAAATAGATAAATATATTAGGATTCCTTAAATTAAGTTTTAGATCCCTATAAAACTATATAAGTATCATTCTTTATTAAGATCCATAAGAACTAATATCTATACTTGAGATTTTCTTTTCTCAGCATCGTGTTCAGTAATCACAAGATGGCTGCCACACCGCATCAGCTGATAATTATCTCTGTTTGCTGGAGCCTGCTTTCCCGAAACTGCATTCCATGAAGATGCCTACATCAAAGGAACAATTGCAGAACTGCACTAGACCCACCCTTAATCCAACCCTGAATGGAACCCATGTTCTCTATTGTTAAAACTTTATGAACTGATAATTAGAACATGTAGCCCCTCACCCATTTACTTGCCTGTATCACATTTTCAATAAAAAGGCACAATAATTCCTAGCAGTTGTCACTCCTCAGAGAGCAATCTCTGGGGGTGTCCGGCTAAGGATGTGCATGAAAAAGGCACAGAGGCCTTAATCTTTTTTTCCAGTGTCGCCTCCGACGAGTCAACCCACCCCCGCCAAGGCTGGACGTCCACCCCTGGCAATGCACAAAGCTTGCTCTTCTTACAAATATTCAGAGGTTTTTCTTGGATATACACTCCTGAAATTTTTGCAAGGTTTTGGTTAATTTACAGAGTCCTGAAAAAAATTGATGTGAACAACCCTTCCCGGCACTCTTGTTTTATGGAGGAGTGGACTTTCAGTGGTCTTCACTTTTCTGTAAGTATATCAGCTGCCAGATTCAATTTTCATTCCATGTTTGAGTGTGTTAGTGAGTCCAGATGCTCCTTAAGGAGGGGGTCTTAGGAGCCACTCACCTGTACTCCACAAGGCTCTAGCCAGTGCTTGCCACGCAGCAGGAGGTTAGTAGCAGTGTAGTTGCTGAGTGACTGGCAGATGGCAGCTAAGGATCAATGTACGGGGTTCCAAGAGATGACAATAGAATGAAGAGTATTTCTCGTTTCTCCCAAATTAAAAAAGAAAAGTTAATGAGATGCCACAGCTTGCAAATGTCCTGTTTTCTCAATTCTGTGAGCATAAAGCCATTTCTGATATTTTAGGATAGAACCTTAAGAAGGTGTTTCTTTTGCATTTGCTCTGCAGCCCATGCCACATAGCTGTTGGCAAGAAACTTCAAGTGAGGTGGGGTAATACTTGTGTCCTGTCCTTCTCTGATCCATCTAGCTAGATACTCCTTTTAATTAATCATCATTGGACATAGCCATATCCCGTTATAGAAAAGGCCAATGCAAGTGTGGGGAAAGAGGAACTGAATCTGGAAAGACAAAAAAGAATTTTACTAGAGCTTAACTCTTTGGCAAGGAAGCTTCAAAGCAGGAAAGCAGGACAAAGGTAGGTGTGATTTTGCTATTGAAATTCTAACAAAGCAGCTGGAAGGTGGAGTGTGGGAGAGGAGTGAAGTAAAGGGTTTTGGTTGGGGCTACAAGACCTAGGACTAAATGTTCACTAAATCTTGAAGGATGCCAGACCCAGGATACCAAAGTTTATTCTGAAGATTATGGGGTTTCAGATGAGAATTTGAAATAAGAGGTTGATAGTAGACTGGTCATATAGTAAATTCACCATTCTGGCAATTTGGCTAGCTCAAGTCTGGAAAAGAGCAGGAAAACGAAAAGGCTGTTGCTGTGGAAAGCAGGGGAAATGATGAAAGATTGAACCAGGACACTTTAAGTAGGTCAAAGACAGAAAGAACTTGAGAGATACACAAAGGTGTAATTAACAAGATTTTGGCAATTGATGTGATTGAGAGATACACAGAGATGTAATTAACAAGGTTTGGCAATTGATGTGATGTAGGAAGTGGAGAAGAGGTGAAGAATAACTCCAGGTCTCTTCCTTTACTAGTGGGTGCAGTTCAATGAGGCAGAGCCTCTGGAGTGAACACAAGACCTGCTAAAGGGAACATGGTGAGACTGAAGGACTGCTGCTCCTGAAGGGATGTAAGCACTAAGCCATTGCATTTTTAGGTTGTGAGCTCAGGAGATAAATCTGGAATAGGTATATTTATTTAGGATATATTATCATATAAATTAGAGTTAGATGAAGCCATGAAAAAAGGAAATGGCCTAGTGATAGCATTTAATGGACAAGACAGGATGCCTAGGAGATAGCTTCGAGGGTGAAACAATATTTGGTATGGAGTGGAAGAAAGACCCTGAGAAAATACAACCAGTAGAGGCTGCTCTGATTCCCTATTGCTGTGCAGTTAGACACATATAGTCATGGGCCCGTTGGTGGCATAGTGATTAAGGCAGCTGAATCTCACATGGTCAACAATGTGATTTGAGTCCCAGACCCAGTGACTTGAAAAACATGTTGGGCATGGGTGGAAGAGTGCCCAAAGTCCTGGGGGGTAGAGGTGAAGGAGAAGGGATTGTGTTGTGGCCATGGCCTATGGAGGTACTGCTTTCTCATTTCCCCTCTCTCTTCTCCAGTGAGCACATGTGCCCTCTGGCAAATTAAAAAAGAAAAAAAATGTTTAAGCTGAAAAGAACACATGTAGTTGCAGTATCACACTGTCTGGCAGGATTTTGGACTAGTCCACAGATGTTATCCACCCCCAGAGCTGTATATGCAGTGCTTGAAGTCTTACCTTTTTAACAGATGTTCTGAGTTATGGCTTACAAACTTGGTGTACATATCATGCCTGTTATTTGAAGACAGTTGATAAGATAATGCTGCTATGGAATTGGGACATTGCCCACTCCAGCCTTGCTCTGGGAACATGAATGATGAGAACCTATTGCTCCTTTAGGAATCTTCCTTAGAGCCATCCATCTTTTCAGGTTATCCTCATTTAATTTTGACTGTGTTTTAAATGGAATAATAAACATTGAAACTATAAAGTAATATCTACGAATACTCAGAGTAGAACCTGCATTAAAGCAAGCAATCAATAAATATGAACTATTACGTCATTATTATGATTTTAGTTTACCAGAGAGACACACAGAAAGGGTGAGAGAGAGGGAAAGCAAGAACCCCACATGGGGATGGTCACACTGTCATCCTTCTTTTCGACCTCTCTCTCCTTTTGTGATTTTGAGCATGCATGCGCGGTGCTCCATGTGTTTTTCAAGCCCCCAGCCCAGGACTCGAACCCCATGGTCAGCCATATGACATCCAGTTCACATAGCTTCCAGGCCATGGGCTGCCCTATTATTATTTTACAGAGGCTTAGTGAGCCTCAAAAAGCATAGAAACCTGATTGCATAGTATCATAGGCAGCTGCACACTCAGCTTATGCTGCTAAAATGCCCACAGCTCGCATTCCCCTTAGAGCACTCACTGGGCCGGCAGCCCAACAGGAACAGGCCATGCTGCAGTGCTGCAGGGTAAGACTTCCCAGAAAATGTCTACAACAGCGACTACAGTCAGTCCTTCTAGAGAAAGTCTGTTTGAATGGACTGGAAGCATAGGCCTTTTTTTCTTGATAGAGACTTTGGGTAACCCTGGCTCATTAGTGAATCTGGCTTCCCAAGATCTGGCACTGCCTCTGAGAGAGAACATTTGCTCTGCTCTCGGCAGACTGGCATGCCCCCTTTTGCAGCTTTCTGTTTCATGGTCAGTCAAGGAGCACTTGTGATGTTTCCAGTATCAGTGGGCAATGTGTCCTGGTCATCTGAGCATGGTCAGTGGCTCTGGGTAGACACAGCTCACTAGGATGAAGGACTACAATGTGTTTTAGACACAATACACCAACTGGGTGAGGAGTGATTGTTCCACATTTTACCTACCTTTTCTCTCCAAGTAATATGAAAAAGGGATATTCGAACTGGCTTGATGGATTTAATAGACCCACGTCATCTGTTTGGATAGAATAGTGTGAATAGATGTGGCAAAGATTAGACTTGAACAGCTTCTTGGAAATCACCGAGTTGTCAGTTTTGTGTTGTCTTTCTACTCAGAGCCCTGTGAGCTATAGAAACCCACAGGCATGGTACCTCTCCGTTTGACTGCTCACTCTGGCATGGCTGGTTGATGGGAGATTCCTCATCAAATCTGTAACATGGGTGTGGGGACACGTTCAAGAGAGAGAATCTGAGGTGTGGGGACATGCTCTGAGCAAACACCACCTACTCTTTTGGGCTTTGGCAGAACCTTGTAACTTGTCTTTCCCTGACCTTGGCTGCAGACAGAGCAAGGGTGGAAATTACTAGGGGCGGTCCAACAGATACATCTGATGGACTTCAAGGAACATCTTGACCCCAATTAGTAAAATCCAATCCCTGTTCTGCATCTGAAAGGTTCTTTAGCCTTCTCTGGGTGTGGTGGTGCACTCTTTATGGAGAAGTTCTTTAGCTCCTTCCCAACGACACTTAACAGCTAGTTCTCTGCATTAGAAAAGAAGATGAGATTTTTCTCTTGATGGGATTATCACAAAGGGATACACCCAGCCTGGTATGACTAAGCCCTCATAGATTTGTTAATTGCTTCTTATTGTCTGTAATCTGATAACCAACCAATCTATGAAGTGTCATGAAACATACATGTGTAATGTCTCCTTGTACTATAAATAAAGACGTCCAGTTCGTCTGGGCGGCACAAGTTGCTTGGGCTACCTAGGCTCAGGCTGCCTGTGTCCATTTCTACTCTATCTCTTTGTCTCATTTTTTCTGCTTCTTTCATAGTAGCACCAAACCCTGGGGTAGACACCAACACACGGGCATTTACTGGCGAAGCCAAGACTCCTTGGGCCAACTTCAAGTCCAAGCTTTTAGTGCTCAGAGGCTCTGCCTCCCTCTGGCCTCCAGCCCATGAGTGACAGCCAATTAATATATCAATAAAACCACTGATGAAGTTTTCTATCCAGTTCTGCCCGGTACTCATTAAGTAGGAGAGGAGATAAAACTTAGGAGTTGAAGATTTAAAGATGGCTAACATGTAGTGTGAGGGAATTCCTAGAGAATAGATAGCCCTTGATGGGAATAGGTTTTCAGAGTAAGTCAAAAGACTGAGCAAGCATGTATATGTTCATCAACTTGGGAATTAAAACAAAGATGTTTATTTACTTCTTCCATGGGGTGGGGGGGAGAGAGAGAGAAAGAGAGAGAGAGAAAGAGAGAAGACTAGAAGGGAGAAACACCTGTAGCAGAGTCCTCCTGCCATGACTCATCCCCAGGCTTAGCTAGCCCAGGTCATAGTCATGTCCATTTGCCCTGTGTATACAGGGAGGCCCTGGGAGATAAACCCAGGACCTTCCGATATGCAAATATGGGAATTTCTGAAAGTTTTGGGACATAACCTTTATGTGTTTCAAAGAATTATCATAGTGACAGGTAAACTAATACATACTGAACAGCTTAGATTTCTTATTCAGTTTTGTGGGTGGGTTTAGCAATTCACAATCTCTTTGTGTGTTGTCATAAGTCTATTTTTTTAATAATCATTTTATTCAACTTTATTTATTTATTTATGTATTTTAATTTGACCAGAGAAGGACAGAGAGAGAAAGAGAGAGGGAAAGTGAGAATGCAAGCCGTCAGGTCTGGGACTCAAACCATGGTCAGTCATGTGGGAGTCCAGCGCCATTAACCACTACACTACCTGCTGGCCCCCATAAGTATTTTTTTATTGACAGAAGAAACATGTGCTTGAGAGCCTCCCCGATGAGGGCATAGGGTCACACCACAATCTTTTTTCTTTCACTCTGTCCTATTAGAATTTGGGGCACATGTGCACATACGCCAGTGTATTTTTCAAGCAGGGTTGGAATTCAAACTGGAATCTGACTCCCTTAACCACTGTGCCACAGGATCAACTCTGTCGTAAGACTTGTATGAAAGAATTCTTGTAAGGCCTAGTGTAAAGAGAACAAAGGATGGCCACCCTCGCTGTTGTTCCAGCAGAAAGTGGCATGGCAGTTGGGCTGTCTGCAGGTGCTGCTGTATCTGACGTGTAGGGTGCTGCCCAGTGTGCAGGTCCATGTTGTGAAGGCATTGGGCTTAGACAGCCTCCCACCTATTGCTGTCCTGATGATTTATTTTCTCATGTGCCCAACAGGGTTGCCCACATGACTCTCAGAGCACTGGCCTGACTTCCTAACCAATTCTCAACACTCAGTCTCACTGCTCAAAATTAAAATTAATTAATTAATTATTGGAGAGGTTTTTGCTATAGAGTGCGTGCTATTGCCAGAAACACAGAGACAAAGAGAAAGTGAAAAATCACCTGCAGGGGGGATGGCCATGGTGCAGTCCCTTCTCCATTCTCCTCTTGGGATCTTGGGAATGCAGTATCTTGGGCGTCTGGCATGAGTTTAAGCAACTGGGTCCCGGACTCGACCCCGTGGTCGACTACATGGGAGTCCAGCGACGTAGCCATTACACCATCTGCTGGCCCCTCAATTTTTTTTTTTTTTTTAAAGCTCACTGCTTTCTCTGTTTTTTTCACTTTTGGGGTCATTATGCCTGCTGAGTTTTTCCTAGGTGGGGCACTTCCACAAGAGGTTTCCTCAGAAAAATGAGTGAACATCATCCTTCTCAGTTCTTGCAAGTCTGAATGCCTTTCTTTCACCAGGGTGCAGAATGGGCTTTGGACAGGTGGAGGCTTCATTCCAGCCCTCCACACACCTTACACATATCACAGCTTCTAGTGGCATGTCAGAATACCATGCTGTCGGATTCTGTTTACTTTGTAAGCAACCTACTTACTCTGGACACTGGTGAAGGCATTTTACCATCAGTGTTTTATTTTTACTAATCCTTCCAGGGGAAAAAACAAAACTTCTCAATTAAAAATTCAAGTCTTTCTTCACCCCTGGGAAAATTTCTTTGAATTTTTTTCACTCTGTTTTATTTCATTTTTATTTATTTATGTTTTGCAGAAGATTTTCCCTGAGGATGTGTGTACTCATGAGAGAGAGAGAGAGAGAAAGAGAGACAGACAGACACAGTGAGAAGGAAAGTAAGAAATCCCCCTCAGGGGGATGGCCATGCCACAGTCCCTTCTCCTTTATTCTCCTCCTGGGGTTCTGGGCATGCATGCACATGTGCCTGGTGTGATTGTCAAGCTACCAGGTCCAAAACTTGAACTGCAGTTGACCATGTGGGAGTCAAGCAATGTAACCACTATGCCATCTGCTGGTCCCTTTCACTATATTTAATCCTTCTGTTCTCTTTTTTCTGAATAATTCACAAATTGGTTCTTCTTTTTGTTTTTTTTGAGAGGTTTTTCGCCATAGGGCGCGTGCGCTCGCTGGACAGACAGACAGAGACAGAGAGACAGAAAGCGAGAAATCACCCCCCAGGGGGGATGGTCACGCCGCAATCCCTTCTCCTCCATTCTCCTCTCGGGATCTTGGGCATGCACGCACACGCGCCCGGCGTGAGTTGTAAGCCACCGGGTCCGAGACGCGAACCGCGGTCGACTACGTGGGAGTCCAGCGACATAGCCATTACGCTAACTGCTGGTTCCCACAAATTGGTTCTTCTTGCTCCCTGTGGGGCAACCACCTAGGGGTCAGCCTGTGGTCTGGTGTTTGAGGAAGCTGGATTCCATAGGGCCAACTGCACGGTCTGTGTCTTAGATCTGGCAGCTTGACAAATTGTGTGTGTGCATGTGTGTTCAAACTTCTAAGAGGAGGGAGAGATGGAGGAGAAGGGATTGTGTCACGATCATTCCCCATTTGGGTGCCTTCTCCTCTCCCTCTCTTTCTTCTCTTTCTGGCAAGTGCACATATCTTCTGGTGAACTAAAAAAAAAAAAAAAAAAAAAAATTAATTCACTGATGAAGGTGAATCTCAGTGTACCTACCTGGACCTTAAAGATTGAGGAGTTACTGTTACCCGTGATCTGTCCTTTCTGTCTTACCCTTTGCTCAGATTATTTGATTGAGGCTGAATTATGTGGATGTTCTTGCCTCAAAACCAACTTCCACTGATCGTACTGAAAGGGTGGATAATAAAGTTCCAAGCTCACAAGCTCATTTTGAGTGCTATGGCGTTCATGTTGGGAAGGCACTGAAAACGCAACCTGGCACCCATGTGCTAGATAAGCATTTATTAAATAAATAAGAACGATTTCTGGCTCTCAATACACTTACCTCTGCTGTGAGGGAGTATCCCTTTTGGCTTTCTTTCCAGATTACAAACTTGCTGTTCTTCGCTTCATTCTGCTTTCCAGTATATTACATTGAAAAAATCCTAAATAGTGTTTTGCAGTATCTTTTTATAGATGTGCTTCTCAACTTTGGCTACACATTAGAGTCTCCTGGGGAGCTTAAGGAAACTCCAGTGGCCACACTGCAGCCCAGATTAATTAAGTCAGAATCCCTGGGGTGTGACCTGCATCACTATTTCCTAAGCCTCCCTACCCTACCAGGTGTTGGCAGTGTGAATCCAGGTGGCACTGGAGGAGGGCTCACAGCACCTCCTCTGGCCTCAGCTTTGTGGCTGCGTCTGGCCTTGTTCTTGGCAGTATCTGCTCCTGTCCCCCCAACCCTTGCCCCCAGGTGAATAAGCTCCTGGGTGACTTGTGGTCTTTCCTGCCTTCTGCATCTTTGTTCACACTATTGTGGCATCTAGAGCAAAAGTGGGTTCAAGGTGGGAGAAAAGTTCCTTTTTAATCTTTCTTAGGCTTAACCACTGCACGACAAAGCCAGTTCACATCATTAATATTTGTAATGAGGACATCCTGAGTGCATTTTTTTCAAGTACCGAAAACTGGAAATGAAAAGTGGTGACAGTGAGTGGAAGGCATGTTCCATCGAGAACCTTCGCAGGGACATCTTAGTTGAACAGAATGGTCAGCTGAACCTGCTTGGTTGCCAGCCCAGTCTGCAGAGTTTGGGCACTATGAGCAGGACCGGGCCTCTCTTACTACCACATAGGCATTCCCAGAGACAATTACAAGTCACCTATGCAGGGGCTGAGGGTGGGCTGTTAACCATGTGTGTATTAGCCATGTTTTTTATGTCCTATATTCTGGTTCTCTGACGTTCAAAAGCGGAAGGGAAAGTGTGTGGTTCCCCCTCAGGTGTTTTTAATGATTTGTTTTAGTTTCCTATAGGGCACGTGCGCTCAGTGAAAGTGGCCCTACCCAGGGTTAGCCATTTCCTAGAGATAGCAAACAGCCATGAGCACACTTTCCAAATGCAAACCAACTACTTTGAACTTAATGTTTATGGTCTCACGGTATTCACCCCTAAAGGGATGGTGTTAGGAGGTGGGGCATTTGGGAGGTGATCATGTGATAAAGGTGGAGCCCTCATGAGAGAGTTAGTGGTCTTATAAGAAGAGACTTGAGTGCTCGCTTCGGCAGCACATATACTAAAATTGGAACGATACAGAGAAGATTAGCATGGCCCCTGCGCAAGGATGACAAGCAAATTCGTGAAGCGTTCCATATTTTCAGCAATCCTGCACAAGAAGAATGGAGTAGGAGGCATATCACTCCCTGATCCCAAGATATACTATAAAGCTGTGGTCATCAAAACAGCATGGTATTGGCATAAAAACAGACAAGTGGACCAATGGAAGAGAATAGAGACCCCAGAAATAACTCCCAAAGCTTACAGCCAACTGATCTTTGACAAAGGATATCAGTCAATCCATTGGGAAAAGGAAAACATCTTTAGTAAATGGTGCTGGAAAAACTGGGTATCCACCTGCAGAAAGATGAAACTGAACCCCCATCTTTCACCATTAACAACAGTCAACTCAAAATGGATCAAAGATCTGAACCTAAGACCTCAAACAATAAAACTACTGGTGGAAAATGCTGGGGAAGCTCTGGGGGACATTGGAGTAGGCAAAGACTTCTTAAATAAGACTCCCAAAGCACAGGCAATAATCCCTAAAATAGACAAGTGGGACTATATTAGACTAAGAAGTTTCTGCACAGCAAAGGACACAGTAACAAGTGTGAACCGACAACCCTCAGAATGGGAAAATATTTTTGTTAAATATGCCTCAGACAAGGGACTGATAACCAGAATACATAGGGAACTCAAGTGCCTTATGCGAAAAAAAATGATGAACCCAATTAAAAGATGGGAAAATGAGCTGAACAAAAGTCTCTCTAAGGAAGACATACGAACAGCCAAAAAGCATATGAGAAAATGCTCAATATCCCTCATCATAAGGGAGATGCAGATAAAAACTACAATGAGATACCACCTAACCCCTGTCAGAATGGCAAAGATTAAGAATATAAAAAGTGATAAGTGTTGGCGGGGATGTGGTGAAAAGGGAACCCTCCTACACTGTTGGTGGGAATGTAAACTAGTTCAACCACTGTGGAGAACAATATGGAGGTTCCTCAAAGATCTACAAATAGAACTACCATTTGATCCAGCAATCCCACTTCTGGGTATCTATCCAAAGGACAAGAAAATGCTCAGTCGGAAAAGTGCTTGCACATCAATGTTTATTGCAGCATTATTCACAATTGCCAAGATATGGAACCAACCTAAATGTCCACAAACTGATGAATGGATTGGAAAAGTGTGGTATATATACTCTATGGAATACTACTCACCCATAAAAAATAACAAGACCCTGGAATTTGATAGAAAGTGGTCAGATATGGAGAATCTACTGCTGAGTGAAGTAAGCCAGGCTATGAAAGAAAGATATTGTATGTATCCACTCAATATATACCGACTATCAGCATTCTATAATAGAGAGCAAAAAATTGGAGGACATAAAAGCAGTGAAGTTACTTAACGAGAATAGGACAGTGTGGAATGGGGGAAGTGAAGAGAAGAGAATAGAGAAAAATAACAAGTGAACAATAGAGAGGCAGGACGTTAGTGAGAAACAGATATGGCTTATTAACTGTTGATGTTGACATGTATAGTATTCTCAACTGGATTTGTCTGAGAAGTATTTCATGATGGGCAAAGTATTTGTACAAGCAAAATGAGAAATAGCAATTGACTGTTTTAAAAAATAATTAGAATAATAATAATAATGATTGGGGAAAACATAGAAAAGATATTGGATGTTAAAATGGGGAGATTAATGTCTCTGTACTGACTGACATGCATGGCATTCCCTTTTGAAAAAGCAATGTAATACACTGTAAAGTTATATGTAATTCAATGTAATATAAAGAAGAATATGATGATAATAAAAAATTAAAAAAAAAAAAGAAAAAAAGAAGAGACTTGAGAGAGTTGGCTTCCTGTCTCTCTGCCTTCTACCACGTGACATACCACGAGGAGACGGCCCTCTGCAAATCAGGAAGCAGCCCTCACCAGACACCGAATCTGCTTGCACCTTGATGGTGGACTTCCCAGCCTTCAGAACTGTGACAGTAAATGTTTGTTGTCTCAACTGTCCCGGGTATATACATTTGTGGGGGCAGCCCGCACTGAGTGGAATACTGGCTAAATTGGAGCCCACCCACTAACTGCCTCCCGTCCAGAGCCACTAGACACCTGCCTTTGTCACTCTAGAGCCAGAGATCAGACAAGTGGGGGCAACCCTTTTGCCCTAGAGCCCACTGAAACTATTCAAGCCAGTCAATGCTAGGCCTGTTTACCCTGCCTCACCATTCCTTCACATGTGCGACACAGTGGGAGTAAGTTTTCCTCGTACTCCCACTGCCTCTGGCCAGCCCTGGTGCTCTCCCTGTGAGGCCCTCATGGAGTGTGGTATCCACCAGGCTTAGCATCCACAAGTGTAACAGTAACAACTATCTTTACAGGAGCTGTCATCTCCTTATCAACTGTATGTAAAAAAAAACAAAAACAAAAACAAAACAAATGAACAAATAAACAAAAAACACCTATGTTAAAATGGCACCTGAGCTTGGGACCATCCTAAGGCAGTGTATCACCAAGAGACTGGGTTGGGGTACCTCAGATTTAGAGATGTTCAGAGAGCTTTTTCATTAATACCACAAGGCTGATCCAGGTATGCAACTGAGGTGGCTCAACTTCTCACCTGACAGTGATGTACAGCCAGAGTGCTAGGCCCTTAAGTACCATCCTCTAAATCTATACTTCTTACCCAGTGAGATTATTTGTCTTTCTGACACTATTAGGCCCTGGAAATGTAATTTTTTAAATTAAAGAACTTTATAATGTGGTTCTCCCAGAAGAGCTCCATCCAGCCCAGATGAGGACATTTATCTCCAGTTCTCTCCCCTTGGTGATATTTTAATATCATATAATTCACTTAACAATGTGCCTATTAATTACAGCAGAATCTCACAACTGCCTTCTTGGGCTACTAGAAATTGAATAGTTTGAGGAAAGCTTTCCTCTGTTAAAATACCTGCCAGTTTTCAAACATAATTTGCATGGAATTACTACCAGATTAAGATGCTTTCAGGAGGTTTTCAGTCTAAACCCTGTACTATAAAGAACTGTATAATCCATAGGATATAAGTGCCATTGGAATTCTTCAGGTGTTCCAGACCTCAGAATTAATAAGAACCCTGCAGACAAGAGAGACCAGCTGCCAGGCTGGCTGTGCTTAGGCGCTCAAGCTGCCCCCAGTCTGCGTTTACCCTATATGCGTCTCACCTTCATCTCTCTTTTGGTTGGTCATCGTCCACCAGGCTTCCTTCTCATGGACACAGCATGCAAGAGCTGCCTGACCTTAGTCCTTCCTGGGTAAATGCACAGGGTCTAGACTGACATCAGTACCTCTGATGAGCTCTGACCATCATGTGGGTCATCTTTGAACTAACTCTTGGGTCAGGGTAAGTGGATCTTTTGTTGGGGTTCATAGAAGGGGAGAGGCATTTTCCAGGTGAAAATGGAAGAATCGGTACTGGAAGAAGACAAATTAAGCCGGTTACAAAAAAATACATCTACCGGACTGGCCCCATAGTGCAGTAGTTAAGACTATATATAGGAGGCAAGATCCCACATGGTTGACTGCCATTTAGATCCCAGCTCTGGCAGCTTGAGAAACATACTGGACACGTGTGCATGAGTGCCACAAATCCTGATGGGATGGATACGTGGAGGAAAAAGGACCATACTCCATTGAAGGATGCTTTTCTCTCTCTCTCTGGCAAGTGCATGTACAACCTAGCAATACATAAATAAATAAATAAACAAATAAATGAATAAATAAAAACAAAGAAATATGTATAATTATTTATTTTGGGAGAGTCACTAGACCATTCACAGTGTTGAAATAATTTCTGATTTATATCAGTGCTTTGTAATTTCACATTTGTAGAAGCAGCTGTTTGTAGGAATTCAAAACAATTTATATACTTAACCTAGACCATCAAAATGTGTCTCGTTATGCCCTAAATAGATTACTTCAAATTAAGAATCAGGAGAGGATCTTTTAAAGAAAGAAAACAATACACATAATATCTTAGTGGTCACAGATAAATGATCAGCTCATTCTTTCATTTTTAGGTATTAACCTTAAAAGAGATAAAAATGTTCATAATAGGGAGGCTGTGAAAGTGAATAAAAGCCTACATTTTAACTCGCTTGAGCAAAGAAAAAGTACTGTAGGAGAGTAAAATAGGGAAAAAAAATCAAATACTAGGAAAGTAGGGGGTACAATTATTGATTAGTTAAGCAGTATTTTTTCTCTGAGATGACATTTCAGCATAATTTACAAGCCTACTTGTACATGCATAAAGGACATAAATGTAAGCATATAAACTATGTGAACAAGCTTGATATTTTAAGTTTTAAAGTAATAAAAAAGAGTACACATTGTTCAGTAGCTTTTTTCTTTTTTACCATATCTAACTCTGACCTGAGATTTTCCAATTTTAGTTGATCTTAGATCTTTTTTGGCAAGACCATTTGGCATTTTCCAAAGACAAATTAAAAAAGTGGCTGAACTATATCATGAGTTAAATGACATATTCCTAGCTCTCATCCATCTGCAGCATATCTTTTCCAGTATTAACACACCTAGAGTGCTTCAATGTGGGCTGTGCATGCTGAGTGCAAACCAAAAAAGGAATTTTACTGAGCTGGGGATGGTCAGTCTAGCTTGGTACTGCCCAATAAAGCATTTTGTAATGATAGAAATGGTGTCTGTGCAGTCCCATATGGCACTCACTAATCCCGCTATTGGATACTTTAAATGTGGCCCAGCCATGGTGGGGCAGGTGGTGGGGTGCTACTGTGCAAGACTGGAGCCATATGGGAAGGCCAGGGTTCAGATCTCAGGGTGGCCTGACACACTGAGCATACTCTGGGGCATGACTGGTTGGCTGGAGGGCTGGGGAGGATCGCAGTGTGATGAGATCCTATGGAGATGCTTGTCCTCCCCACTCCCCACCTCTATCCATGTCATGAAACAAAAATAAACATAAAAAAATGTGGCTGGTTCGATTGAGGAACTAAATTTTAAATTTAATCTAATACTAACTAATGTAATGTGACTATCACATAACATACCATATTGGTATCGTGTGGGTCAAGAGTGTTGACAGTATGAAAAAGAGATATATTTAGTGTCATGTTAATGAGGTCTATATCATGTCAGGAAGAAAAAAAAAAAAAAAAACAAAAAAACAAAAAACAAAAAAAAAAAAAAAACTGATGCCAGCAGAGAAAAATCCCGGGTATCAGGTGCCTTTTAGCCATTGTACGAAAGTACTTTGTATCCTGTCTTTATGCAACGTTTATTGAGCACCAAGAGGGAACCAGATATGGAAGGCAGAGAACACGGCATCTGTCCCTGAGCTTCTCACAGGCTCAGTGAGTTCTCTACA
Organism: Tupaia tana; assembly: GCA_026018925.1. Classification (NCBI taxonomy): domain Eukaryota; kingdom Metazoa; phylum Chordata; class Mammalia; order Scandentia; family Tupaiidae; genus Tupaia; species Tupaia tana. Next base: position 109,120,951 of record JAKSZU010000003.1, read on the forward strand.
CTGCCCTGGGTGTCCCCCGCATCAATAGTCCTGGCTAATGCAATTGTCCTGCAGAGGGTTTTAAGCCTGACTATCATCTAACCTCTGCAGGCCCCAACTCTCTTGTTGGGCTCAAGCATCTGCAATTCAACCAGAGCACTTGGGCACATGGTGTGCTGAATGCTGTTGCTAGAGACAGATGGGTCTGCCAAAGTGATTATGCTCTGTTATTTATTTTTTTTTATTTAGCTTCTTTATGTCTAGCATTTTTGAAAATCATTTTCTCTGAAAAAATCATATCTTGTAAGTACATTAGAGATGGCTACAGAGTTGACTTTATGTAAGTGTCACTAACACAGGAGGATTTTAGACCTGGGAGGACTGTAAGGTTCATCTGCCTGGCCCAGTATATTCATTTCCTAGATAAAGGAATGGAGCTCAGAGAAACTGACTTGCCTCCAGCCATACAATTAATTAGCAGCAGAGATGAAACTGGAATTCAGGCCTTCTGGTTCCCAGTTTCTTTCTACAGCAGAATGTTCCAGCTCATTTCGCTTTTATCTGAAATACACATTTTTGACAACACTCCAATATTAGAGACATGCTACGTTATTAACAGTTTTCTCCTACATCTTTGTTCTCCTCAAATGCTTCCCGAATAGGTAAAGCCCATGTCTGATGAAAGCATTTAACTTAAAGAACTGACTTCATCACATTCAAATAAACTCTTTAAACATTCTGCACCTCAAGCTTTTATTCTAGATTCTATTGTGAGGTGATAATGAGGTGCTGAAAACTAATTAGATCATCAGACAAAACTGTCTGGTCCGCCATCTGCTGAGTCTGGAGAGTGATAGTCCCTGGTTGAACTGAGAACTGGGACTAAAAATATCTATTTTTTTCCTGTTCCTTGTCCTGTTCTTGCGTTGGTAGGTGATGGAGAAATGATTATGTAAGATTCTAGGCTGGTCTGTCCAGTCAGCTAGTTCTTAATGCTGTTTCATTGGTTTTTCAGTAGGGTTCACCCCCATCTCCATGAATTCATGACCTTTTTTACATAATATAGTTGGGGGAAGTAGAGATGCTTTAAGAGTCTAGACATAGTGTTCACATTAACCAAGTGGCCAAGATTCCAGAGCATGCATTGGCAGAGTGAACCCCTCTCCGATTTTGGAATGAATTTTTTGGGTCCGTTATGCAATAGAGTTAGGTTTCTACCTTCTCTCTTATTATGAATTCAAATGGCTCATTCCTCTGCAGCTAGGCAGCCTTTCTTAGTTCACAAGTGCCTAATTCTTTCATTTCACTGGAACAAAGCGCTAAGCTTGGTAACCAAGTGTGCTTCACCAGATTATGAAGAAAATGCAAACTACTGACTTTCACATACCTAGTACTCACCCAGTGGGCAAGACGGATCCAGCACAGCTGGGATTTCAGTTTTATCTTTTCTTTTCTTTTTTTTTTTTTCTTTTTGTGCCCTTGGCTTCCACTTTCAGAGCTCTCCAAAGAAATGCCAGAGCTTCTGGAAGTCTACTTCAGATGACAGGGTGTGAAGTTTATGCAAGAGACCATTTTGTCAAATGATCTGGCTGTCACTTCCATATTATGATTCAGAACTGCAAAGTCAGATTCCTTTTGAAAATCAGTCAGCCCACATCCTCTACTATACACCAAACAGTAAAGGAGACAAATTCAGAACTGGAGTTCAAAATTCTGAATTCCTTGTGGGATAAACACCAGAAATTAGTCATAGTTGCACTGACGCTAAATAAATAATGACATTTTACGAATCGAGCTAACATTGCACTTCATGGGGTAATTTTTCTCTTTTAAGTTAGGGATTCTCTGATTTCTCTAAGTTATATACTGAAACATTTCAAATGACTAGTACTTGGGTATATTTAATATGACACTTTTTAATCAACTCTTTTAGTCAAAATAAATCTGCTAGTTTCTTAAGCAGCATCAGCCACAAAGACTCTCTGTTGCTCAGATATAACTAATGTCTCTGAACTCTGATGTGAGGGAAAATAAATGAAGAAAAACCTAAACAACAACTTTAGGAACTGACAACTAATAAGACAAATAAGCGAACCATAACCAGCCATCAGAGATAATACTGGAAAGGAGTTGACTTGGTGTTGAATATTCCGTTTCTAAATGAGGCCTGAGGCACTGAGTTTCCTGTAGTATCTCCATTCCTATTTTTTTTATGGGTAATTTTAAATGAGAGCATGGGGTGACCAACCCCCTCAGTTTTATGGTACTTTAAACTGGATGAGCCACCCATCTTTCAGCAGACAGAAATGAAAATGCATTTTTGAAATCAGTGTGTGCTTTTTTCTTTTTTTGGAGAGGTCTTTGCTATAGGGTGTGTGCGCTCGCCAGAAAGACAGAGAGAGACGGAGAGACAGAAAGAGAGAAATCACCCCCCAGAGGGGCTGGCCATGCCACAATCCCTTCTCCTCCATTTTCCTCTTGGGATCTTGGGCACGCACGCACACACGCCCGGCGTGAGTTTAAGCCACCGGGTCCGGGACTTGAACCATGGTCGACTACATGGGAGTCCAGTGACATAGTCATTATGCTAACTACTGGTCCCAGGGTGTGCTTATTGACCTGACCTGGGCATCTCCTGTCCCCTTGACCTATGGGAAATTCTCATCTCAGTACCATCCTTCACAGGGAACTCACAGTTTTGACCCTTTCTCGACCCTTGGTATTCAAAATGTGGTCTGGAATACAAGGGGACTTCAACAGTTCATGGAAATATGGAATTAAAATTAGTTTATTTTGGTGCACACAAAAAATCCATGCATAGTTTTTCCTTGTCTCATTTTCCATGACTTTCTAGAAGACTCCTCATAGTAACCCTACATCTTCTATGAGTTTGTCAGAAATGCAGACCCTCAGGCTCCAGCCTGCTGGAGAATCATAACTGGCCTTTTAACTGGGTCCCCGGGCACTGGGTGGAGAGAGTCACACATATATTGTGAATCTGAACACTGTCTGGGCCTTGTGACTGTTTCTCTGTCTTAGGCTCCAAGCTCTGATCCTCTCAGGCCCTGCCCTGACAGTCCCTCCCATAGGGATTATCTGACAAGCCTTTCCCTGTGATGTTGTGCAGTGGGGAGACTCTCAGCTCTTCCTTGTCTTGGATAAAGATGCGCTGCTCTGTTGGTTTTAATTATTGTGCGAGTCTCTTCTTCCTTCTAATAGTTTATACACTCTCCTGAGGGCAGAGTCCATTTGCAATTCATCTCTTGATCACACCAATACCCTGTATGCCTCATTTCGCAAGAAATCTAATTTATTAAATGAGTGTATGTACATGATGTAAATGACTGTGACTTGGGGTTTGCCTTGGAAAAGTCACTGCAGTGTGATTCAAGGTCCGTGACGACCAAACAATAAACACCGAGCTAGGAAGACAGGCCAACTGGGATATAATAGACTTCATACTAAGACAGATAGTGTTCACCCCTTGTTGGGCTACGTATGGTTGTCTGACCCCATTATACCTGAGTCTCATCTTTCTTCTGCCTTTGTAAAATGAGAAGTGAGTACCAGAGTCTCAGGATTGTGGGGAGAAATAATTCAGGTATTAAATGTAAAGCACATTGCAGCTATTCGGCACATGATAAATGCTCGACAAATCAGTTTTCCTTTCCCAATTTCTTACTCAGCTGAACTCAGAAATGCAAATCACAGGTGCCTTGTTGTGAAGGCATTCTAGAGCAATGATATTTAAACATAATTACATCCTGTCTTATCTGAAAAGAGAATTTAAAGTCATTTTATAAGTAAGAGTAGTGGTCAAAAGAAAAAAAAATTAAAAGGAAACTCTCATTTTAGCCATACTTACAAACACACATTCACTAATGAACAGAGCCCTGTTTAAAAGACTTTTGGAGTTCAAGGTGAGTGGGGAAATGTCTTAGGTTTAATGAGTCACTGTGCTGGGAAGCAAAGGAATGGCATTTTGTTCCGCCTAGGAAAGAGGAAAGAGCAATTCTCACAGAAGTTTCTTGTGAGAATCCTGTAGCAGGACCATATGATGAACATACAATAGAACATTTTTATATCATGCAATAGCATAATGAAACCTGCATAGTTCGTAAACACGGGCCACATCAATGTAACTCTTAACACTGATCTTGAATAAACACTGGAGATGTAATACCAAAATGCAACTCATGGAAGGTTCATTTCTCAAATCCTCTCCCTCAGTGAAGTATTTCCTCCTCTGTATGAAGTTCACACTTGCAGGTAGGCATGGTCCCCTGTGCATGTGGCTCTGTGGCAAGACTTGCACCCATGATAAAATGATTTGTCAATCATTTATTTGTGGGCTTCCCTGAAGCACAGAGGTTAAAGTGTGATCACAAAGAGCTGGATTCCACATGGCTAACTGAGGTTCAAATCCTGACATGAAAAACAAGCCGGGCATATGAGCATGTGTATCCACAACCCTGATGAGATGGACAAATGGAAGAAAAAGGATTGTGGTGTGACCATTCCTCATTGGGTGGTGCTTTCTTCTGCTCTATTACAGAGTGCATGTGCACTCTGAAAATAAAATAAAATCATCTACTTGTGTACAGTTTACTGTTGTTTGTGAGGATAAGCATCATCTTGCCACTCTTGTGTCTTCTTACTCACAGTAGTACATGCATGTAGGACTCAATTGTAAATGAAAGTGGGAGAGTGGATGAGGGGCACATTGGTCTCTGTTCTGGGTGTACTTTAGACTTCTCTGGATAAGCTTTCAAAAAATCCTGATGCCTAAAAGTGTCTCCTACAGGTTCTGACTTTATTGGTTGGGGTCAAGCACTGTCACAGGTACCTGATAAGCTGGTCAATGTGACAAGTGTACAGTTGGAGCTAAGACCCACTAGGAAATATTATCCAAATATATTACTCAATTTAATGAGACCATAGCATAATTTTATTTATTTATTCTACCTTTCTTTCTCTCTTTATTCCTTTTCTTTCTTTTCTTTCTTCCATGAGTGAGGGAGAGCCAGCATGCCAATAAGCTCTTGATGCTGTGATTTGCCTCTAGCTTCAGCCCTGATTGGATCATGGACACACATGCCTGATGTGCTCAGGGAGGTCTCTAGATGTGCAACAGGGACATTTCCACTTGAGTCAGCCTTGCAGAGCATGGCGTCCTGCCTCTGCACCACTGTCCTGCTTCCATAGCATAATTTTAACCAACTACTACATAAAGCTAGGTTGTGAGATGGGTACCAAAATGAAGAAATCAGTTCTTGTCCTCGAAAAGCTACCTGTTTGGTAGGAAGAGAGGGGATGACTATTCAAATCACTCTACTGCATATAGATGATGACAATGATGAAAAAACACATTTTTTTTCAGAGGTATACAACGTGCCAATCATAGTACTTTATAATGTGCATCCTCTTATTTAATCTCTAAAACCACTCTATGAGAATAGTGGTATAATTATATAATCCCATGCTATAAGATGAGAAAATTGAGACTGAGTGAAAGGAAGAATTGGGACATGATTTCATATCATCTTAACACTTCATTTTGGGGGGGGGGGGGAATAAGATTCTTTGATTCCTTTAAGAGTCTAAATTACCACAAAACTAGAAAGGAAATAAAAGAAGGCATGCACTAGAGCTGTTTGTGTGAAGACATGGTGCCTTGGTTGGGCATTTTTGTGTTTAAATGAAGGTGGGTCCCTTGGCTGGCATCAACAGTGGGCTTGAATGGGGCTGGATGTGAGGAAGCAGATGTTGATGAGGAGCTGAGCTGGAACCTCAGGTGGGAAATGAGAGTGTTGGCTGAGCTGGGACCTTATGGTGCACATTCGGGAAATGCGGGGATCAGTTAAGGATTGAAGACAAGTATACACTATCGGAGAAAGTGAATGCTTTTCAAGTACAATGAATGATGTAAAGACATCATGAGTATTGAGTCAGTCCTCAGAAAACGCTGTGCAGTACGGACCATCATCCCCATCTAACTGTGGACAAATGGAAACAGCATAGTTAAGCAGCTTGCTCAAGCCGTACATCAGGAAGGACAGAAGATGCATCTAGGTGGTCCCTCTTTTTGCTACCCACTGAGCAAGGTTGCCCTGAGCAGAAGGTGATTTAGCCAGGATTCCAACAGAGGTCTGCTAGAAGCTAACTGCAACCTGTGCTCCATTTTATTATTTGGTGAACTGTGTCCATGGGTTTACTCCAGGTAATGCCTGGTTGTCCATGGAGGCCTCAGAAGTATAATATAAAAGGTAGAAAGGGGAGGTCTGGCTCTCGACTCAGAGTATTTTCCTACGCTCTGCAGCTTCACTCTTCAGAAATCGTTTTTATTGTCACCAAAGATTTTAAAGACAGAAAGTTTATAAACTGCTGACGATGGAAATAACTAAGCTCTGTAGAAATAATAATTAACATGGTTTATTCTAAGCATGGATTTTATGAGACCAAGCTCAGAGAAGCACAAAAGTACTTCCCAGGGGACGCAGATGCAGTAATTCTTTTATTCAGTTCTGAGAACCAGAGACAAAGACAAAGTTGGGAATCAGTGTAAGGAGTCTCATCATTGGCCTGGCCCAAAGGGGCAGGGCATCTGGAAGTGGGGTGGGTAGGTTGTAGGTGGGTTTAGAAATTCTTAATTTAGTAATTGGTTAAATATGTAAGCTTTTGTCTAAAAGAGACGATGTCAGTAAAAAATAAAAATGTCTGAATTTAACTTAAATGTAGATAGGAAGGCCTTGTTATTTATCTGGTGATCTTATGTAGGGTCGGGATATAAGAAGCCACTCACAATCAAGAGACCAAAGTAGTCTGTGAAAGCAAGATTGATGTTTATAGACGTGACTCTCTCAGGCCTCTTGGAAAGCGTTAGTCTATGAAGAGTATTCAGAAATCTGTCCTCACTGCTAAAAATAGCAGAGGCCCTTGTTTTACTTGCCTCTTGTCCTCCTCATACCTCCTGCTGCCTCACCCTTCCTTACACCACCTCCACAGAGCAAGCTCAAAGGCTCACACCTTCCAGGGCTGAGTCCCAGCCCATTCGGTTATGACAAACTGTCTTGTCCTTTCTTTATTTTCACACCACACCTGTACACACGCTTACCCACCCACACTTAGGTGTGAATAATAATCCTGTTCCTTTTCACCAGCATTTCTAGAAGGTAGATCTGGAAAGCTTTCGTTGAAACATCCAGGATGGGAAAGTACATGAAGATGTTTCATGAATTCCTGTTAGTTGGCAAATAGTTGCAGAGGGGTTTCGTGCCTTGCCCACCTCCCTGTATCTCCCCTGTGGCAGCACTTGGACTGGTACTGGTGCGTCCTCCTCCTCTTCCCTAAAGAGTCTTTATTAGCTCTTCCTCCACCCCCTGCCACTGCCACATCGGCCAAACACTGGCCAAACACTGTCCTAGAGGCTTGGGTTAAAATAAAATCCAGGACCCACATTGTTCCAATATAGAGGAAATATCTTTTCTTATTTGATGATGTGAATTTTACTTTCTTTATGCTATCTTTTATAAGTGGATGTGGTTCATTTTAGATGTTTTGTGTCTGCCATTTCATTTTTAAAAAATGAACTCACCATTGTTCTTCATTATTGCTGCACAGACCCTCCTTCCCCTCTGCACTGCAGGGCTACCTCTGCCTCCCAACCAGTCTCCACATGTGCTGGGCCTGTTTCTGCGCACTCCTCTAACCTGCTTTGAAATCTTCCACAAAAGATAGGGCTGTGTTATGTATGGATTCAGGGCTTGGCTTTTATTCTTTGGTTCTTTAAAAACTTTGCCAATAGTAAAAGAATTTTCTTAGCGTGGCAAGAGGGTGGGCCACAGTGTTCATGAATCCTTTCTGTCATTTACAAGTCAGTGGGTGGAAAGTGGAGGAAGAACAGGGGAGAAGCCAGTAGGCTCAAGTTCAGAGTCAGTTGGACCATGCTTACCAATGATCCTAAGCAAGTAACTTCCATACATGAAAGTGAAATCTCTCTCTTTTTTCTTTTTAATAAATTTTTGTCATAGGGTGCGTGTGCTTGCTGGAGAGACAGAGAGAGACAGAGAGCCATCCCCAGGGGAAATGGCCATGCCACAATCCCTTTTCTTCTATTTTCTTCTCAGGATTTTGGGCATGCACACACATGTGCCAGCATAACTTTTAAGCTACTGGGTTGACTATGTGGGAGTCCAGTGATGGACGCAACCATTGCATTATCTGCTGGTCCCCGTGAAATCTTTTTTTTAAATCAAAGACAATAGCTTTTTAGTTTATTTAATAGAGCCATGAATAGGACAAAATGGTATGATCTAGATTTTAAAATATTTGTTAACATATACTGACTCTCCATACTGTATGATAGAAACTGAAAGACTAGAGAACATAAAAGTATTAAAAATTGTAATGGACACTAGAGACAAAGTGGAAAGAGCATGTGGGGGGGAAGAGCATAGGAAAGAAAACTGGGGGGGAAGATAAAGGGGTAAGATACTTGTGGGACACAGATAAGGTTTATTATCTGTTGACAAAGATGAGTATAATAGTCCCAACCGGGCTGGACTGAGGTATATATCATGCTGGGTAAAGTCTCTTCACAATCTAAATGATGTATAACAATTTAATGTTTGAATTATAATAATAATAAAGATTAGACAGGAAAAAAATAACATGACATATAGTGCAAATGCAGAAGTCAAATAAGAAAGCAACAAAACACATGTTGAAATATGAAAATATGGAGAGTGAAGTTGATTTGTGCTCACAGAACTGGTCTGTAGATTCTTCTCTTAAAATTGCTGGACGTTATTGTGTGCATTATCGGTAGAGAACGACTATAGTGGTTACTAGTTACCACTTTCTGTCACTTACTCCCTCCTATATTTGCTATTTTTACCCAAACCAGACAGCAGGCACTGGCTCTATTGTATTTTAATACGAGCTCAGCAAGATCAGGTTTCCAGATTTCTTCTCCCTTGATGCTTGAGAATTTTCCATTACTGCTGAGTTCCTTCGGATGACTCTACCCTTTCCTTAGGAATCTGTCTTTGCTTGTAGCATGTTGGGCTCATAAAACAAAACTCCGAAACAGAGTGCTTTGGCATGCCGAAGACTTAGATGTAAAGGACTGGAAGGTCTTGGAAGGAGCCCAAAAGCAGGTCTTTGGACCCTCTCCTGATATCCTGCCTTTTGACTCTCATTCTCCTCTAAAGGAAGTCATAGAAACCAGAATTTCTTTTCCCCAGGGTGAGTCACACAAACTAAAACCATTTATCCCCAAAGTCATCCATAAAACCCAGAAATATTAGTCTAACCTCCCTCCACCCTTCTACATAGGAGTTGGGTGGAAAGAAATTCTCTGACTTACCTTTGTCCAATAGTTAGTCATATAACCTTGTTCCAAAGATGTCTAGTCCTATACCTGGGAGGAAGGAGTGCTGCACAGTTGGGTCAGGAGGAATCAGCTCAGAGCGCCTAGCTGGGTTTCTCATCTCAGCTGATTAGCAGTAGGCCATATTCTTTTATCCAATCACATTCCTGCATGACTGCACACTTCTTCATTGAATCCGAATTACAGAAACAGTTAATTTTCTCTGGGCCTTTGGTTTTTCCTTCCTGAAGACTTCCATGTCACCTAAAACTGATTAAATAAATAAATGTTATAATTTCCTCTTGCTATACTTTACTCTTATCTTTTCTCTTCACTTTTGCTACAGAAGTATTGACTGTGACCCTTAGAGGGAAGATACACCTGACTCTACAAGTGGTAACATGATTAATTCCTTCACATGACTGTAATCACACTATATTAACTTCCACTAAAATTAGCAGAAAAAGAGAAAAGCGAATATTACTTAACACCTTTAGTGGAGGCTGGAAGGCGATTGCTAAGAGGAGAGAAAGGTGGAAATAAATGCACCTGAAGACAGCCTTCTCTGAACTTCCTCTCCTTCATCCTAACAATGGCATGTTTCAATTAGTCAGTTTACCTTTTGGCCAGACCTACAGTTTGCTTGTCTAATATGAGAAGAGAAACTGGATCTCCATGGCCCATCCCCTTCTCTCCTTTTCAGTCTCCTATTCCAGTAGTTCTCAAAGTGGTGTCCCAGACAGCAGCATCAACATTGCCTGAGAACATTTAAGAAATGCGTTTTCCAAACCCAGCCCTGACTCCTGAAATAGCACCCTGGGGTGGGAGAGGTGGCAGGCAATCTATCCTGTAACAAATCTTCCAGGTGGATCTGTGTACACTCAGGGTAGAAAGTTTATCTTATCTGAACCCCTGATAAGGACTGCTTGTCTCACAATAGCCCACGCACAGTGCTCTCAGAGGTTTTTACATCTGTAGATTCTTTGTGAGAAATAGCAATTTCCCTGGGAGTCACAGTGTAACTTTCTTTGTCACTCAAGGTTCAGCTTAGTGAGCAGCTATCCCTGAGTCTCAGTGGGTGCTCTGCCTCCTTCATCATTTTGTGCTGAGAACTATGAGCTCTGGGAAACAGGGATGAATCTTCTTTATCCTTGAATTCCAGCATCTGTTTCAGTGATTGGCCCATAGTAGGCCCTCAGATAGCACTTGCTAGACCTGCAGTAGGGGAGACAATGTGATTATCGTGGGGAAGAACATTAAACTTGGAGACAAAAAACTCTTCAGGTGAAGACCAGGCTTAATCTCTTTGTAGTAAAGTAGCCTTAAAGTCATATATAAAGGAAAAGTTAATTACTTTTTCAAATGTTTGATGAAGCTGTTTTCTAGTGAGGATTGCACTAACCTGGTCTCTGAAAATGTTCCCAGATGCCCATGGACCTTCATCTAAAACCTAATAAAGATCAAAAGGAAAAAAAAAAGGACTGTTGTGTGGTCATTGGATCATGTTCTGTTGGTGCAGTAGACAAAGCCTTGTGCTAATAAGCATATTATTTCCACTTTTGGTTCTAGGGTTATTGAATTTGTTTCTCTACGACTAGGAAAGATAAAATAGAAAAATCAATAAGAAATAAAAACATACCTCTCATGAGTTTTGTTAGAGAACACACCCATTAGGAATGTGTATCAGCTTTGAACTGGGGGATGGACTCTGCAGGTGCACTGGAATTGTGAGAATAGTCCCAGGGTCAAGGTTAGCCATGGTCCAGACCAGGTACTAATGAAAATGTGCCTTGAGGGACCAGCAGATAGTGTAATGATTACATTGTTGGATTCCCAAAGAGTCGACTCTGGTTTGAGTCCCAGGCTTGGTGGCTTAAAACTCACACCAGGCACATGTGTGTGCTTGCCCAAGAATAAAAATTAAGTGGGGGCCAGCTGGTGGCATGGTGGTTGGGGCATATGCCAAGATTCCAAGAGGAGAATGGAGAAGAAGGGATTAAAGCATGGCCATGGCCATTCCCCTGGGGGGGGGTGTGTGTCGGGGGAGTGATTTCTCACTTTCTGTCTCTCTGTTTCTGTCTCTCTGGTGAGCACGCATACATATAGTAAAAATCTTTCTCAAAAAACCAAAAGAAGAAAAAAAATTTTTTCCCTGATATCTCAGCAACTGAGTTGCGGGTCTAGCATCAGTTATCACTACCCCAGTAGAATCATGGGAATCAAATAGGGAGCCACTGCGAGGGCATGTAGAGGAGATAGGCAAGTTCTAGGGGCTTGTCCTATTGCCAGTGTTTTGCCCACTTCACTGAAAATCTTTGCTCTGAGAATTTTGTCATCACGTACACTGAATTCCACTGGTATTTATGGGTGAATTAGAAGGGATTAAGATGAGTTCTTTCCTTCATTTTGCATTCTGCTCAACCCAGGGGACATCTATAGAGACAAGCTAAAACGATAGTCTGTGGCTGTCTGGTAGCTCCCCCATTCTCTAGTCTAGGTCTGCTTCCCCAACAATGGAGTCTAAAATAGCTAAGTAAATGATTGCCAGTGCTGGTAAGCCAAGTGGTACCTAGTGATGGGTTGATTTGGCACATAGTCTTGCTTTCTGGTCCTGAGGAACTGTGAACAGAACAAACTTTCAGCCAAGGAAGACAGATCATTCTCAGTTTGTTTATAAGTTTCCAGGAGACTGGAAATAAACTTGACAGTTCAGCTTCCTTGGCTAGTTGAAGTGAAAACCAAGGTTGTCCACTTATCTCAATAATTAAGGCACAAAACACCCAACACAGCTGGATCTGACTTTTCCAAACCTAAGGCATGATGGTTGCAGTTAATTCACTGTGGACCCAGTCTTTAATTCATTGTGGGTTGTTTGGTCATTTCTGAGTCAATGTTGGACAGCAGAGGAGACAGCTGAAGCATAGTTCAGAAAATCCTCATAAACAGAGCTCCATTAGAGCTTGTGTTTTGTTTATTATTATGTTTTAGTTTTGCTATAGGGCATGTGCACTCATGAGAGAGAGAGAGAAAGTGAAAATCACTCCTGGGGGGATGGCTACATGGCAATCCCTTCTCTTCCATTCTCTCGGGTTCTGGGGCATGCACCCAGCATGTTTTTCAAGACACTAGATCTGAGACTTAAAACCCAAACTCAACCATATGGAATCCAACTGCCCAAATCACCATGCCACCAACTCACCACTACTTAATTTTTCTTCTTAAAACATGACTTTATTTGTGACAGCCATGCTCTTGAATTCAAATACAAGTCTAGCCTGTTTGCTATCAGAAGTTATGGTGATGAAATGTGGAAAAAAACAAACAAACACCTATTTGTTTATGTCTTCAAAATTCACACAGACCTTTTTCTCTTGTGAGGGTTGCAATTAATTGATCTCTGGAAGTTTCCCCAGAACGCAGTGCTATTTGGCCTTTGCTGAGATGGGTCTAAGGGCTAAGACCTGTGTCTGGCCTTAATGGAGCACCATGTATGGGACAAGGCACAAATGCACACCCAAGAATGAGTGCTCCTTTTGTAGGGTAACTAAGCTCAGCATTTTACTGCCAAAATCCAGGATTCATAAATTAAAAAATTGAAAGCAGTCTATTATCCTTGGTGTATTATTCATGATGCTAGAAAAATAACTTGCAGCAACCAGGAACTGTACCAGACAAAATAAATAGTCATAGGTAGGTAGGCTTCTCCAAAAAGCTTACAACCTTATTTAATAGCTACAGAAATTGATCATAAATGCCAGGCTTGGAAAGGCTCATTTCTTGTCAAGAGCCTTCGTTGTACCCAAACATATAAACAGCAGAGAAGTGATTCATTTACTGTTCTCTGCACTTTGCAAAGCTTTAAAAACGCTGTTACCTTGTAAGGTAAGTGGAAAACTTGGGGGGAAATGTCAAAAGGGCTCACAAAAGCCTTGAATTAAATGCCAGTAATAAAGCAAAAAAAGAGGTTGGAGCACATGTTATATGACCGTAGGGAATCTTTAACCAAAGGAGGAAAATGTTATGCTGTCTATGCTTTGGTTAAAAAGAGCAAAATCCGGGAGCCAGGAAGCAGGGCAGATGGAAATGTATAAATATAATAGGGGGAGAATCTGAGGGCAAATACCATGGATGGAGTGTAGTCCCTTCAGAAAGCCCTTGGTGAGCACTCATGTGGAGCAGCTTGAACTTCTTCAGAGCTAATGGGCTTTTCGTAGGCAAATCTACAAATAGACCAGAGATCTTGTTTAGTGCAGAGAGGTATTTCAGATTTCTTTGCACTGTCGTTCATTTCCAGGGACATGTTCATTTTTTGAGGCCCCAGCACGTATGCCAGTGTGAAGTGGTTTTTATTAAACCTGGGTATGATAGAAACACATAGACAATCCCAAAACACTGGAAGGCTCATGTATACACACACACACACACACACTTACATATTTATTGCCCCGTTTTTCTTTTTTCAATTTCAAGAAAAGCACATTTAACTTTAGTAAATCAAAGTAATGCTAAGGAAATATGCTTAAAACTTAAAGCCAGGAAACAGGTTAAGATTCTGTTCAAATAGTAGGTACATGAACCTATCAGCAGCTCAAGACAAGACAAAAATCCTTAAAATTGGAAAACAAAGCCTAGAAAAAAAATCAACAGTATTTTAGTCAAAAGTCATAAAAAATTCTATTTCACCAGTTCAGTCTCATGTACTTTATCTTTTGTTATGATTCAATTTTTGCCAATTAAATTCTGGGATATAATATTCAACTCCAGACTTGTCCCCATGATTAAGTTGGCCATTTTCTTAGTTTTTAAAGTTTTATTTCTGTGCAACTGTATTTAATTTTTCTGGTATAGCACTCCCTGCAGAATTTCTTAGAGATCTGGTCTGGTATTGGTAAATTCTTTCAGATTTTGTTTATCTGAGAATGTTCTTGTCTTTTCTTCCCATATGAACGATAATCTTGCCAAGTATAGTACCCGTGGTTGCAATTGCTTTCCCCTTAACACTTTGAAAATATTTTCCCATTCTTTCCTCACAAGCATTGTTTACGATGAGAGATCCGCTGTCAGCCTGATGGGATATCCTTTGTAGGTAACTTACCATTTCTATATCGCCATTCTTAGTATCTTGTCTTTGTCTGTGATTTTGCTCAATGTGGCTATAATGTGTTTTGGAGAAGACCTTCTTGGATTGATTCTATTTGGGGTCTTTTATATTTCTTGAGACTGGATCTTTGAATGCTTCTGTAGTTTTGGAAAGTTTTCTTCCAGGATTTCATGGTATAGATTGTCAATGCCCTTATGGATCTCTTCTCCTTCTGCTATACCAATTATCCAGATGTTTGGATGTTTGAAGGTATCTAGTATTTCTCATATAGTATTGTCATGTTTTTGGATGATTTTCTCAATCATCGTGGTGGATTTTTCTAGGCCAGTAATTCTATCTTCTACAACTGAGATTCGATTTCCAATGTGATCTAGCTTAAATACTTTCGAGGCAGGTTTTGACTTCCTGTATTATAGTCTTCATCTCTAACAGGTCCAGTTGATTTTTTTTTAAAGTGTGTAATTCCTCTTTTAGATCTTGCAAGAATTTCCTTACCTCCTGAAGCTCGTCAGCTTCTTTCCCCTGCCTCTTCTGCAGTTCATTGCCTCTCTTCTCTTCGATCTCTGTGAGCTTTGTCACCATGAAAATTCTAAATTCTTTATCAGACATTTCCATGCATTTCATCATACTGTCTGAGGATGAAGAGGACTTATACTTCCTAGGAGGAGGGGTATTTTCTGTTTTTTCCATATTTCTTGTGACCCTGCAGTGATTTCTAGTCATCAGATGGATTGTGCATTTCTTCTAATTCTTAAAGTTCAGTTTAAATGTTCAGAGGCATGCAGGAGAAGGTGATCTGCAATTTCTCTTCTGTTCCATTCTCATTCTTTGTGCATCAGAATCAGTGGGAATAGAGGAATATTCTGACCTTAACTATATTTGGATGTATAGATTCTGTTCACTTGGACCTGTCTAGACACTTAGTGAGCAGAGGCTGAGAAGCAAATGAGTAAAGATAAAAAAAGAGAAAAGAATTAAGAAAAAGAAAGAAGAAAACATAAAATAATAAGAAAAAAGGATAATAAAAAACTATAGATTTTAATATTAAAATGCAAAAATCGAAAACTGTGTGGCGTGCTAGCATCAGTTCACAGCTGAAGTTCAGGATCCATGTGGAGGTGGGCCTGGGTTTGTGCCTTTCTGGAAACAAGTGAGGAAGAAGTTTCAGCAGAAAATCTACATTTTAAGTCTCTGAAACCACTAGTTCACAGTTGAAGTTCAGGATCCATCTATTGTCCTGTTTTTCTATTCTTACAATTTGTTCAGTGTATTCTCAACCAGTGACTACACCCATAACCACATAGGAACACAGGAGAGAAGAGAGAACAGAGGAGAGGAGATAGAGAAACATCAGAGAATTTGACTTGCAATCTTGAAGGCTTTCTCCTCTGAAGAAGTAGAATAAAATAAAAACATTCCATGGCAAAAGAAGAAGTAGAATAAAATAAAAACATTCCATGGCCAACCCCATAACCTAGTAGTTAATGGAGCTGGATCCCTGAAGGTACAGAAAACCTTCATATATGGAGCCCCACCACAGTCTGTGGCTGACTGGTTTGAGTCCTGGCTATGGTGGCTTCAAAAACATGCCAAGTACATGTGTCTGTGTGCCAAATGTAGGCAGGATGGGGAAAAGGAGGGAAAAGGATCATGGTGTGACCATGCTCCACGGAGGGGTACTTTTCCCTCTGTTCCTCTCTCTTTCTGTCTCTCAGTTTCTCTCTGGTGAGCACACATGCCCTTGGACAATTAAGAAGAAAAGAAATTGGGTAACTACATCCACTTACTTCTTTCTGCCTGCTTTTGTCTGAACTTCTGAAGGAGTTTTCTTTGGTAAAGTTTTCTAGCCATTGAACAGAAGCTTGATACTGTGGTCACTTGGACAGCTTTACAGCCCTCTGGAGAAAAGCACAATGAATCATTGCACCTTGGGAGGAGTTCTGTGAAGGAGCTGACAACCAATGATTGTGATGTCACAGGGCAGGTTAGTTCTTATCATCCCAGGGAGCCCAATGAGATAACAGCGATTGTCTGAATTCTCCTTCTCACAATGGGTAGACTTTCGGGGAGAGCTATTTCTTACCTGGGTACCACCTGGGAGCATTTCTTCTCTCTCTTCCTTTGTGTTGGATAGTTATCAACTTCAATTTAGTTTCTGCAGGTGGACTTGGGAGTTGACTCTTAATGGGTGAGGTGAGAGACAGTGCCACCTACATGGCAGGAGTGTGGGAGGATGGCAGGAGTTGCTTTGACATCATATCTACATGCTGGCATCATTTCTACATTCATCTTATTTTGGTTGGCGATTGTAGCGTAGAATTCCTGGTTCCACAAATGAGATAATGAAGCTTGAGGGGCCAGACAGTGGCTCAGCAGTAAAACACAGTGCTCTGCCAGGCTGACCCACTTGGGAAGGTTCCAGGTTTGCATCCCAAGACCTCCCTGAGTACACAGGGGTCACATGTGTTGTGATCCAGGGCTGGGGCTGACTAAGGCTTATAGGTAGATCATGAAGTCAAGACTCTGTTTGGGGTACTTATTTTCTTTCTCCTCTCTCTCTTGCTCATGGAAGAAATCAAGTAAGTAAAATTTTAAAATTATATTAAAAAGGAAACTGAAATTTGGGAGGCAAGTACCTTTGCTAAGGCCAGGTTGTCAGTTCTCTCTGTCAGACCTGGACAGCCTTCCAGTTTTGGCCCTAAGGGGAGCAAAGACACGATTCTGAGCAGTAAAGCCCTTCAAAATTCTGGCATGGTGTGACAGAACTGGAGAGAATAACACCCAGGGCCAGACTGTGAAAGAAGCTGCCATTTTGCAAAAAATAACTCAGGTTTGTTTTACAGGGAGGCAAGTAGCTCTGAAAACTGAGGGAAAACAAAATTGCAGAGGAATCTATGAACTGGGTTATGAGCATATTTGGGTTTCTATGGTGCTAGTGAACAGAGTACACACAGGGAGCCTGGGGATAGGTGAATGCAGAGGTGGGAGTCCTCACCTCTTAAACTGTGTGCAGACCTGTCCTTTGGCTGTAGTAAGAATATGATAAGATTTTTAATTGGCTTTGTATTTGTTTCTTCTCCCAAAGGGTAGACTAAAACAAGGGGATAAGTGAGGACAGTTACCGTGAGTCTAATCCTTCAGCATGGTGTCTCAAATCAGTCTCCCTAGGGGTGCAGGCTGATGCTCGGTTGTCACAACTGACCCGTTTCCTCAGTCTGTTCAAGCTCTTGCCCATCTCAGTCTCCCTGCTATCTCTACCCCCAAGGTAAGATCTCCCCCGTCTAGTGGACCTAGGCCTTTGGACTCCTGGATGCTGGCCCAGCTAGACACACCTTAGTTCTGTAGCCAAGCTACAAGAAGTAACCACAGTGATTCCATATTAAACATGACATAATAGACTGGCCCCTAAAGATGGCTTGTTTCCTGTTAGCTAACTGCTTTGCAACTTGTAGCAAAACCCCTAACCATAGTGTCACTGAGTTTTCACAGGATCTGGGCCTTGAAGTCCCAGCCAGAGAGCTGATGTGCCTAAGACAGCACAGGACAGGAGCATTCTGGCCTTGAGGGTGAGATGACCACAACTGTGAATAGAAACATAGGTGCCGACGGTCTCCAGGTGACCAAGAAAATGATTGACTGTTGTACAGAAGAGCATGCAGGTCCTCTTCACACCCCCTTCCTGCTTCTCTTGATTCATTTAATTGTAAAATTATTATGATAATTATTTTTATTTTTATTTTTTTTTATGTGAGCCCAGTTGCATTGTATGAGTCCCCCGGGCTTGCTCATGTTATTATTTTTTAATTTACCAGAGGGCACACTGTAGGAGAGACAGAGACAGAGACAGAGATAGAAACAAGCAAAGGAAAAAGACAAATACTGGCTATGTCACAATCTCTTCTCTATTCTCCTCTCAGGATTTTGGGCACACATGTACACGCCGTTGGGTCTGGGACTTGAACTGCACAGTTGGCCATGTGGGTTCCAGTCACCTTACCCATCTCACCACTGGCTGGTCCATTCTTCTTTCCTTTAAAATCCCTTGTTCTAGCCTAAGATGTTGGAGACGGTCTTTGAACATTAGTTTGCTATCTTCCCAGGGCAGTTTTCTGGGATAAAGCCCCCTTTCCTTTTACCATCTCCTCTCAAGTATTGACCTGAGTGGTGAGCAGCTCAGCTTGGGCTACAATCCCACGGAGAGCTCTGCCCTCTGCCAGCATGACTCGGGGACACGGCAGTGACAGAAAGGGACGCCGTGCAGAGCTATGACCTGTGATCATCCTTAGGGAGGGGTTTTCATCAGCTCGGTCTCCAGACTGAGGAAGACATGTTTCCAAATGTCCCCCAAACAGGCAGCCAAGACTCCAGGGAGAGATGATAGGGAGGGAAGAACAAGATACTCATGGATCTGTGGTCTGGATTAGCAAACGCTAACCCTGAAAGTATAAAAATGAAGTTACTTTTTTTTTTTTTTTTTTTTTTGGAGAGGTTTTTGCTATAGGGTGCGTGCGGTCGCCAGAAAGACAGAGAGACAGAAAGTGAGAAATCACCCCCCCAGAGGGGATGGTCATGCCGCAATCCCTTCTCCTCCATTCTCCTCTCGGGATCTTGGGCACGCACGCACATGCGCCCGGCGTGAGTTTTAAGCCACCGGGTCCGGGACGCGAACCGCAGTCAACTACATGGGAGTCCAGCGACATAGCCATTACGCTAACTGCTGGTCCCAAAAAATGAAGTTACTTTTAAACTCATGAAAGAAATAAGATCCAGTTTGAGAAAAATGGTGAAGCTCAAGAGCTTATTCGAGTCAATGCAAGGAAACACAGTTTTTAGACTACAGCAGAAAGCAAGCTGTGTCGAGAGGGGTCAGCATATACCAGGAGTTGGGGCTTTGAATTTCGGGGTGGGATCCTGGAGAAGCCATTCAAAGAAAAGAATTAGATGCCTCTTTTGCTCCTTCAGACTCTCAGAATCCATACTTTTCCAAGGCTAAAAGCTCTGTTTCTTTGAAGGAGGCCACTGACTTGCTATTAATAATCAAAACCGTATTCCAGGAGCCCATTCTGCTAGATGCCTCCCAGCCGGGCTTAGGGGGAGGGAGGAGGGTCTGGTGTCACATCTAGGCATTCCAGCAGAGGGCCAGGTGTCTGGGGCAGACAGGTAGGGGCCCATCGCCAGACCATCCCTAGAAAAAGCTGGCTGTGTCTGGGAGAGGCTGATGCCTGCTCAGAAAGCTTTGCTTCCCTCTGATCCTCTTGCTGGTTGCTCTGTGTTCTGTTCATTGAATTGTTAAATGAATCTGTTTAATTTGACTGAGTTGCCTCTAGCTGCCGCACTTGCCAGCAGCCACGTTTCACAAGCTCGCTGAGTCGAATGGAAGCAGGAACTAGGAGCAGCAGGAGAGAAGGTTCTTACTTTGCCCGAACAACCTTTAATGAATGTTGTTTTATTTCAAAATCAGTTTGCTAGCAGCTTTGCTCCTCCCCGGTTTCCTCCTGGGAGGCAACGGAATCGATTTCCTCTGGGAGTCGCAAGCCCCACATAGAAGTCGATTTCCTTTTCTTTGGAGATTTATGTAGAGGATATTTTTCAAAGTTCTTGTCATTAGGGAACATGTTTTGGGGCTTTTAGGAAAGGCAGAACACATCTCATGTGTACAGAGGTGATTCACCGTGCATAATACTGTTACTCTTTTTCCTAGAAAAAGGGAAGTATGCTCTGTTCTGGGTCCAGGGGGAAAAGTTTGGTGTTAAAAATCTCACAAACTGGGGACCAGCAGTTAGTGTAATGGCTATGTCGCTGGACTCCCACGTAGTCGACCGCGGTTCGAGTCCCGGACCCGGTGGCTTAAACTCATGCCGGGTGCGTGTGCGTGCGTGCCCAAGATCCTGAGAGGAGAATGGAGGAGAAGGGATTGCAGTGTGGCCATCCCCTCTGGGGGTGATTTCTCGCTTTCTATCTCTCTGTCTCTCTCTGTCTGTCTGGCGAGTGCACGTGCCCTATAGCAAAAACTTCTAAAAAAAAACATCTCACAAACTGGGACCGGCAGGTGGAGTGATGGTTGAGGGCACTGGACTCCTACATGGCTGACTGCAGTTCGAGTCCTGGACCTGGAAGCTTGCTTTCCCTCTTCTCTCTCTCTCTCTCTCTCTCTCACACACACACACACACACACGTGCGCACATGTGCACTCTGTCCCTCTCTGGTCAAAATTTAAATAAATAAATAAAGTTAAATAAAATGTTTAAAAAAACCATCACATACTGACCAGAAAAGAATTTGATATCTAAATGACCAACTCTGCTGACTCTAAGCAACATGGGTGTCAGGGCTGACTGCAGTAAATCCCCCCACCATCGTCTCCCCTGTGTAGTGGGTTGGGAGGTGCATGCAGAAAATACCAGCCTTGTGGCTGGGCAGGGTCATGGCACTTCAGAGCTGAGACCCCATCCTCCAGGCAGGAGTTTTGTGCTGGTAAAGATTAACAGTGAAGGATCTCTACTTTTGTTCTAAATATAGGGACCAGGTGGGATTAGGAAGGAGGGTAATAGATGCTCCAACTGCCTCTCCCTTTGGAAGCTCTTCCACTAACTAGTGTCCCTTCCCCACTTTCATTTTCTTGTTGGGCACTTGTAGTGCCTGTTGTACACATGGAATCGGCGGGTGGGCTGTGCAGAAACAGAGCAGACCATTAGTAGGTACGTTTATCCCGACAGCTCCCCCCTCTTAGAGCAGGTGTAACTCCAAAGGCATATTGTTCAAAATAGATTGTTCTCGTGAGAGGTGGCGGTTTCTGGTGCATGCCCTCACCTCATATTCACTCTAAGCCCTCTGTGGGTGTGGTAACTTAGTAATTGTTATAAATGGTAAAATGATCAGAATCTATTATTTCAACAAATGAGCTATGACTAAGTTGAAGGTGCATTAGTATTTTCCTAAGATAACCTAGAGACTGAGATTCCCTGTTTATCTGTCTTTGTGGAGTAAGATTGAAAAGCACATATGGTAAGAGATGTAAGCTTTCATCAAGAACATTTTTTTTTTTTTCATTTTAAATTTTTTGCCATAGGGCATGTGCACTCACCGGAGAGAGACAGGGACAGAGAAGGAAGGAAAGTGAGAAATGACCCCTGATGGCCATGACACAATCCCTTCTCTTTGATTCTCCTCTCAAGATTTTGGGCAGGCCTGGTCTAGGACTTGAACAAGGTGGATGACCATGAGTTTCTAGCACCTTAACCACCTTGTCACCTGCTGAGCCCTTCAAGAACACTTCTTAACAGTGTATACACCTTTCAAAGGTAATGCTAAATGGTAAACATTTAGATATATGACAAAGGAAAGTCTTTTAGCCTGCTACCATAAAAAAAGATACAAGGTGGATTATTAAGCCTTTCTGATTTCATTTACACAGCTCCGGTGACTCTGTAATTGTTTCTCTTTCTCTGCTTTGTTCAATGAAGATAACACATACTGACTTCATCATACTTTATTCTTATGAAGGTGTATTTATTTGTTAGTTCTCTAGATGTATTTATGAACTTCAAGACAACAGTGTCAGGAGGGACAGTATTAACATCTCCATAGGACTGAGGAGTGTGCTAACATTCAGAGGGGGTATTTTGAAGCCCCCGGAAGGCCTGGATCAGGACTAGACAGGGGACCTGAGAGAAGCAGCGGCTAGAAAGCACACTGGAGGAGGAGGAGGAAGAAAGGCGTAGCCATGGACTTCACAGGGAATTTGCCTGGAGACAGAGCAGGTGTAGACTCTGTCCATTGGTAGTCCTAGTTGCATAGACGGACTAAACCATGCCAAGTGAAATAAGCCAGACAATTAAAGATAAATCCCTTAAGATTCTCATTCATTTGTAGAAGCTGAGAGGTCTAATAGCTTCGAAGTGGAGAGTGGACTGGGGGACACCAGAATCTGTAAGGGAGTGACTCGGTTAACAGATGCTGAATTGTGGTTAGGTAAGAGGAAAGAGTTCTAGAGTGCTAAAGCATAGTGTAGAAACTAAAATTCATAACAATTTAATGTACAGTTTAACATAACTAGAAGTCAATCTCAAATGTTCACAGTGCAAAGTGATGATAAATGTTAGAGGTGATAGCTATTTTGAATGCCTGATTTGATCATTACACATGGCAAGCATGTATTAAAAAAGCACACTGTATCCCATTTATGTGCAATGATTACATGACAATTAAAACTATAAAAAGAAATTCACTGCCTCATGAAGACAGACCCTTGGCTACCTGGGCTGGCCATGGTAGGAGACCTCCAGCAGCCTGCTGTGTATCTCTACTACCCTCTACTATGGTCTATGGAGCACCAGGCAGGCATGACCATGGTGCTGGGGGCAGACATGAGGAAGCAAATGTCCTATTTTCAGGGAGGGCCCATGCTAGGGGTTGGTAAGAGCTGAGACAGAACAATGAAAGGAAAAGGGTGTGAATATAAAGAGATGGAGAAAGCTGCTGAGGCTTCAAAAAGGCAGAGTATGAGTATGTAGAAGCCCTGGAGGGTGAGGGGGTCTTTGGCTTCTACCCTGGGTTTAAAAAAAGGAGGTTTGAGAAGATAAGGGATAAGATCTGGATTCTGTTTTTAAAAGGTGTCCCTGGTTATCATGTGGATAACTGAATTCAGGTGACATGCGTAATGTTATTTTAACAGTCCAGGTGAGAGATGATGGTGGCTTAGATTTCAGTGGGAGGGGTGCAGTGGTGGATTTGGATAAACATGCATATGCACGTATATGCTCACACCTATATATACACATATAAAATATACCTACACACACGTATATGTAATACATATGTACCTATAAAGGCACATGCATATATATATATATATATATATATATATATATATATATATATATATTGGGTCATTGGGGAAATCATGATGCATTTTTGCATAGAAAAACAGAAAACTACATCATGAATTTCTCAGTGATCTAGTGGATACACACACATGTATACCTATATACACACATATATAATATACCTGCACACACATATATATGCATGTTTATATGCTTGAGCAGAAAACAGTTTCACTGAAGAAGGTTTAACAAAAATTGTTTTGCTGAAGAGGAGCATTTATTATGAATTTCAAGCTATTTTTCATAGGGCAGTGAGTGTAACACGGATTTTAATTTTATATGCTTGAGGTGTACACCATGCTGTTCTGATCCCATATAGATAATGGAATAATTGCTACTGTCAAGCAAATGAAGGTAATCACTTCTGCAGTTGTCACCCCTAGCACGGGCTCTTCCTGAAAGCCGGGCATTCATGTCCTCATGTCTGCTTCCAGCACCAGGGTCATGCCTCACTGGTGTCCATAGACCATGGTAGAGGGGAATGGAGAGACACAGGAGGCATCTGGGGTCGTCTGCCATTGCCTTCCCAGGCAGCCAAGGGTCTGTGTTCATGAGGCAGTGAGTTTCTTTTTACAGCTTTCAATGGTCATGTAAAAGTTGGAGATAAGTATGGGGCACAGTGTGATTTTTGATCCCTGCTGTCGAGATAATCACTTCCGGGGTTACCTTTTTTGTGTGCATATGGGGTAAGAATACCTAAAACCTACTCTGTTAACACATTTCCAGTATGTAATGCAGTATGATCAACTCTAACCCTCATCAGGTATCTAGACATCCATCATATCTGACTGCCTTGCCCTAATTCTCCTCCTTTCCAGCCCTCTTTCTCCTCCCTGCTAACCATTCTGCTAACCATGATTCTGCTCTCTGGTCTGTGTATGGGCTTTTTTTTCCCCCTAGATTCTGCATTTAGGTGAAATCACATTAACATAGTATTTTTCTTTCTGGTCTGGATAAAAAAGATATATTTGGAATGAAACAGAATTTCAGGAAACCAAGAGGCAGCGCTCAATTATAAGGCTGTCAATGGCTCTCGTCTCTGAGAGGAAGCCAAGTAAACTCAGGTTCACAGGCAGCCATCATTCCTGAGCCTAGGGATGACTCCATTAGCATAGGCATATGCTGTCCTGTTTATGGGCTAAAAGACTGGATACCCAGGTGGGGTCTTTTTTTTTTTTTTCTCTTTTAATTTATTTATTTTTTACATTAATTCACTATACATCATTACAGCATACAAATGAATTTTCCATCCAAAATACACTGTGTATTGGCTCAATCAAGCACATCAACATACATGTTTTCAGCAAATAATTTTCCAATTCTTAAGTCTTATATACTTTGGTTTTTGTTTTGCCATCCTTGATTCCTTATCCCTCACCCTCTGCCATGTCTCACCCTCCTCCCACATTTGTCTCTGGTATCCATGGTTGCTTTCTATGCCTTTCCCTCCTCCATTTAATTGATTTGCTAATGAACTTAATTAGTCTAAATATTTCCAATAGCTAGCACAGCTGATATATACCTATACATGAACCCAAGTCTGACTTTAGGCATAAACCCCAGTGAGTAGAATGAACATATTATAAAGTAGTACCCAGCTGGGGCTATATAGCTTACTGCAGTCATTGAATATGAATTTTTTTTTTTAAATTTCGATATGAACAGTTTTACCGTTTTTTTTTTCTCCTGCAACTTTTTTTTTACTTAATATTCATTCCCTGAGCATCATCACAACATACTAAATGTGGTTTCCCATCTAGAATAAACTGCATAGTGGCTTAATCATGCATGTTATCATCAATAATATTCCATTTCTACTTTCATGCACATGTATACGTATATATGTTTTTTACCCGATGTTTGACCCTCTGCCCTTTCTCACTCTCTTATTACACTATCTCTGCTATATACAGTTGTCTTACATTCCTTTTTCACCAACATTTTGTTGATCACACAATTTCATAAGTAATCTAACTACTTTCAGCAGGTAATTTCGAGAAGAGTAGTTTTGAACTGGTAATGATATTTCCTTGAAACTTAAAGCCTAGAAACAGGTTAGTATTCTGTTCAAATAGTAGGTACATGCACCTATCAACAGCTCAAGACAGGACAAAAATCCTTTAAAACCGGAAAACAAAGCTTAGGAGAAAAGCAGCAATAATTTAGTCAAGTCACAGAATGTTGTTTCATCGGTTCAGTCTCATGTGCTTAATCTTTCTCCTGTTAGGGTTCGATCTTCCAGATTGAATTCTGGGATATGATATTTATCTCCAAACATTGTCCCTACAATTAAGTTGTCCATTTTCTTAGTTTTTGAACTCTTATTTCTGTGTGTCTGCATTTAATTTTACTGACATAGCACTCCCTTAAGAACTTCTTGGAGATCTGGTCTGGTGCTGGTAAATTCTTTCAGGTTTTGTTTATCTGGGAAAGTTCGTGTCTTTTCTTCCCAAATGAACGATAATCTTGCTGGGTACAGAATTCTCGGTTGAAATTGCTTTTCCCTTAATACTTTGAATATATTTTCCCATTCTCTCCTCGCTTGCATTGTTTCCAATGAGAGGTCTGCCGTTAGTCTGATGGGATAACCTTTGTAGGTAACTTGCCTTTTTTCTCTAGCCAGTCTTAGTATCTTGTCTTTGTCTGTGGTTTTGGTCAATGTGGCTATGATGTGTCTTGGAGAAGATCTTCTTGGGTTGATTCTATTTGGGGTCTTCTGTATTTCCTGGGGCTGAATCTTTGAGTGCCTCTCCAGGTTTGGAAAGTTTTCTTGCAGGATTTCATGGAATAGATTATCAATGCCCTTATGAGTCTCTTCACCCTCTGGGATGCCTATTATCCAGATGTTTGGACGTTTAATTGTACCTAGTACTTCTCGCATATTATTCTCAAATTTTTTGGGCCATTTTCTGTCTTCATGGTGGATTTTTCTAGGCCAGCCATTTTCTCTTCTACATTAGAGATTCTATTTTCTGTGTGATCTAGTCTACTTTTAATACTTTCAAGGGAGATTTTGACTTCTTGTATAATAGCCTTCATCTCTAACAGTTCCATCTGATTCTTTTGTAAAATGTGAAATTCCTCTTTTAGATCTTGCATGAATTTCCTCACCTCCTGGAACTCTTCAACTCCTTTCTCCTTCCTCTTCAGCAGTTCCTTGTCTCTCTTCTCTTCCATCTCTGTTAGCTTGGCCATTATGAATGTTCTGAATTCTTTATCAGACATTTCCATAATTTTCATTGAACTGTGTGTGGATGAAGAGGAGCTATCCGTTTCCCTTGTGGGAGAAGTATTTTCCTGCTTCCCCATATTTCTTGTGGTCCTGCAGCAATTTCTAGTCATCTGGTGGATGGTCAATTTCTTCCCGAACGTGGAGGTTCAATCTGAGGGTCGAGGAGTGTGCAGAAAAGGAAGCAGAGAGAGGGAAACAATACCAACAACAGCAAAAAAACAGACAAGAAGCAGAGAAAAAGAAGAGAAAAACTTTTAAATAAATCTAAAGAAAAATTAATATTCAAAAAATTTCAATAAAACTCAAAAATTAGAAAACCGTGCGGTGTGCTTACGTGCTGCGTGAAATGGCTAGATCACAGGAGCCATGGAGCTGTCTGTCTGTATCTTGAAGAAGGGCTGTTCTGGGAGGAGGAGAGGGGATTATTAACAGGACAAAGGGCTAGCTAGGAGGGGCCAAAGGGCCCTGTAAAACTCCTCACCTTAAAAAATTCTAAAAAGCAAAAATTAAAAAAAAATGACAGAGAGAGAGAGAGAGAGGACAGAGACAGAGGTAGAGAGAGACAAGGACTGATACAGAGAGAGGAGACTTGAAAGGGGTCTTTCTACCATGCAGGTTTTGTATGCTGGAGGCCCAGTTAGCAGTGGAACATCTTCCTTTCTCCCAAAATGGCTAGATCACAGGAGCCATGGAGCTGACTGTCTCTTGAAGAAGGGCTGTTCTGGGAGGAGGAGAGGGGATTATTAACAAGATAAAGGGCTAGCTAGGAGGGGCCAAAGGGCCCTGTAAAACGCCTCACCTTAAAAAATTCTAAAAAGCAAAAATTAAAAAAAATGACATAGAGAGAGAGAGAGACAGAGACAGAGGACAGAGACAGAGGTAGAGAGAGGCAAGGACTGATACAGAGAGAGGAGACTTGAAAGGGGTCTTCCTACCACACGGGTTTTGTACGCTGGAGGCCCAGTTAGCAGTGGAATATCTTCCTTTCTCCCAAAATAGCTAGATCGCAGAAGCCATGGAGCTGACTGTCTCTTTTTTTAAAATTATTATTTATTTAACTTTATTTATTCATTTATTTTAATTTGACCAGAGAGAGACAGAGAGAAAGGGAAAGGGAGAAAGGAAGCCACCAGGTCTGGGACTCGAACCGTGGTTGGCCATGTGGGAGTGTCCAGCATCTTAACCACCATGCCACCTGCTGGTCCTTGACTGTCTCTTGAAGAAGGGCTGTTCACGCGAGTTTGTATGCTGGAGACCCAGTTAGCAGTGGAACATATTCCTTTCTCCCAAAATGGCTAGATCGCAGGAGCCGTGGAGCTGACTGTCCCAGGTGGGGTCTTGAGCTCACTTAAACTCCCTGGGAAGAACCGGAATTCTAGTAGTGCAGATAGGGTGAGTTTGTGGCAGACCTCGTTAGCACTCTCCTCACTGGGCTTGGAGAGACAAGTATTCACATTTTGTCTTGCCTAGTCTATAAGGAATATAGCAAACATATTTGTCAATAGTCTTCCAAAAGGGTCTGGATGATGGTGCAGTGGTAAACTTTCTCATGTAGGAAGACCTACATGGAGAAGTTGTAGGGAACCTACATGGAGAAGTTGTAGGGAAAGACAAGTGAGAAAGTTGGTTTGAGCCTGGAGGATCTTCTTGAGTATGCTAGGCACACACATGGCTATGACTGGAGCTGGGGGCAGAGTAGGGTGTTAGAAACGTGTGGGGTGCTGAATCCCTGTCTTTCTCTTTCTCTGTCTTCCATCATTCATGAAATGAATACATTTTAGAAAAAAATAAAAGACTTTGATGAGAGTTAGCTGGATGGCAGCATAGTGGGAGAGCATGATGCTCTCTGAGGCTGACCCACATGAGAAAGTTCCAGGTTGTGTCCAGAGACCTTCCTGGTTGAACCAGGCACACATGATCTGGGGCTGGCTGTGGGTGGGGTGGATCATGGCTTTGGGACACTGCTGGCTCTCTGTCTTTGTCTCTTTAGCTCATAAAGAAAATGAACTTCAAATAAAAAGAAGTTCTTTGAGGAATCTCCTTGTGCTACTTTTCTATTTCTTAGTACATGTCTAGCATATGAAATAAGGGCCACACAGCTTTTGATACCACTTACATAAGAATAAAAATACAGCTTTTGTAATTTAATCTACTTTGGAAGGGAAGGACGCAGCATTCTACAGTGATAACTCAAGGATATCACGATTTTCCTAAGGTGTCTTTGTGACGAAGAAGAAGTAGGATGATTATAGACTAGTAACTAGATGTGCATCACAGGAAAAATCTCAATCAGATCACTGAGGACATAGTTTCTAAGCACAGTAAGAGGAAGAAGTGATCATGAAGACTTGGTTGCTCAGTCACAGCATGCATTGGAATAAAATTTCATTTTTCTATTGTGTTTTGTACTATTTTCTCAAACTACAGAAAAAAAGCAAATGGCATTTGCCTTTTAATTCAATCCTTTTTTAAGAGTTTTTTAGGTTTTGCAAGCGCTTGCTAGAGAGATAGAAAGCAAGAAATCACCCCCTAGTGGAGATGGCTACACTGCAATCTCTTCTCCTCCATTTTTTTTTTCTGGATTTTGGATACACATGCTTGGTGTGTTTCAAGCCAGTGGATCTGGGAATTGAACTGTGGTCGACCATGTGGGAGTCCAGTGCCTTAACCACTACACCACTTGCTGGCCCTGGCATTTGCCTTTAAAAAAAAGTTTATTTCTGGGGCCAGCAGGTGGCATGGTGGTGAAGGTACTGGACTTCCACATGACTATGGTTTGAGTCCCAGACCTGGTGGCTTGATTTCTCTCTATCTCTTTCTCTTTCCCTCTGTTGTGAGTGCACATGCTCTATAGCAGATTAAAAGTAATAATAAATAAAATTAAATAAATAATTCTAAAAATAGTTTATTTCTTGAGAGAGAAGGAAAGAAAGAGATAGAGACAAAGGGAGAGCACTCTCGGCATTGGCTTACACCTCCCCCTGGGAGGTGATGTCTTGCTTTCTGTCTCTCTGTCTCTCTCTGTCTGTCTGGCGAGTGCATGCACCCTATAGCAAAAACCTCTCAAAAAAAAAAAAAAAAAAAAAACCCAAAACATGTGGAGGGCCCTGACTATGTTTAGGGTGCGTCTTCAGGACAGGTAAGTTTAACATGCTTGTAGTGAACACAAATTATAAAACTGAGGGACCAGTAATTAGCGAAATGGCTATGTCGCTGGACTCCCATGTAGTCAAGGTTTGAGTCCCGGAACCGGTGGCTTAAACTCATGCCAGGCACGTGTGCGTGCGTGCCCAAGATCCCGAGGGGAGAATGGAAGAGAAGGGATTGTGGTGTGGCCATCCCTCGGGGGGTGATTTCTCACTTTCTCTCTCTCTGTCTCTCTCTGTCTTTCTGGCGAGCGCACACGCCCTATAGCAAAAGCCTCTCCCCACCCCCCCCCCTAAAAAATTATAAAATGGGTAGAATTTCAGGCCAACTCCATGACCTGGTGGTTAAAGCAGCCAGATCCCTCATATCTGTGTGGTTTGAGTCCCTATCCTGGCAGCTCAAGAAGCATACTGGGTGTGTGTGCATACTCAAGGTCTCAAAAAGAGGGAGAAACAGAGGAGAGGGGATTATGGTGTGACGATTTCCCGTGGTTAGTGCTTTCTCCTCTCCCTCTGCCTCTCTGTCTCTCTCTGGTGAGCACATGTACCTTTAGTGCACACACACACACACACACACACACACACACACAATCAGGATTTCAGTATCTTTCTCACAAAATTAAACCCCAAAATGAGTCAGTAACTCTCTGATTTCCCTTACTTCCTTGGGCTTCTTGTCAATGTCACAAGCTTTCCATTGTATTTTGTGCTCAGGGAGCTCAATTTTTTCTTTGACCAAGACTCCTCTTCCTGCCTTCTACCCAAGATGTTGAGATTGGTCTGTGTGGGCCTGGGAGATGGCCGGAGAGGTGGGGGAGGCTGGCCAGTCTCTGTGAGGATGCAGAAAATGAGGACACAAGGAGAATTATGCCCTGTGGACCGCCAATCCAACTCACTAGCTGAACCATCTAGTATCAGCTTTGCAAGTCAGAGCCAGGAGGTGATTTGGCTAGTTCTGAGAGAGTGATTAAATGCACCATTGAGTAGGTAAGGGAGTATTTTGGGGAGAGCATATCGTTATTGCTTATCCCTAAATCACTGAAAAGTGTTCGAAACTTAGCCTACTTGTGAGACGTATATGTCTAGAAGTTTCTTTTAGAGCCAGTGTTGATTTTTATTCTTACATTCCTAATTCTTTTAAAGTTTATTTCACTCTTACATGAGAGAGTGAGGAGAGAGAGAGAGAAGCACCCTCAAAAAGGTCCCATGGTATGACCCCCAGCCAGCCCAGATCATGGGTGTGTGCTCTTGACATGTACAGGTCATCTGGGGGGCACAAACCCAAAGTCCTGCTTATGGACCCACAATTGCTTGAACAGCACATTACTGATGCTGGCATCAAATTACTAAATTCTTATGTGGCCATTCTGCTTTGGTGGAACTTCTTGACTGACATTTATGTAATGAATTTCACACATAGTACAGGAGGCTTCATTGTAGTTTGCTAAAGAATGTTGGGCCCCATGCGGTGTTCATCGCCATCTAAATATATCCAGATAATTACTCGCTATGAAGTGAACTTAACAAAAGGTGTGCTGTCAGCTCTCCCAATTAATGTGTCCATCTGCTTTTGTTTTTGAATTATATTTTGCCTGTGGTAGCATGATGTACCATAAATGTCCCTTTTTGGCCTGCACTGTTCATCTGATTGACAGTTTTTGGGGATTTTTATTTTTAGTTTAGCAAGTGCATAAGAAGTAGGAGTGAATAAAGAGATGTCTGATGAGGTGTCTTAATGAGGGAGACTCTGAGTTAGTTTGATGGTTCTCTGAACTCTCTGAGTTGTGTAATCTAAGTCCAAACTGGTAAATAGTACAAGGCGAGAAAGGGAGAGAGCGAGCAAGCTAATTGAGTGGCTGAGGTAGAAGGGCCCCATATTGTAAATTTATTCAGGTAACCTCACGGATATTTCCCATCAACCTCTTGGGGGCATGATCACCATCTTCATTTACAGAGAAGTAAGCTGAGGTACAAGAATATTGCGTACTTGACTTCAGTGTGATCAAATATTGAACTGTATACCAAGAACACATACACCAGGGACCAGCAGTTAGTGTAATGGCTATGTCACCGGACTCCCATGTAGTCAATTGCGGTTCGTGTCCCGGACCCGGTGGCTTAAAACTCATGCCGGACTTGTATGCGTGCATGCCCAAGATCCTGAGAGGAGGCAGGAGGAGAAGGGATTGTAGCGTGGCCATCCCCCCGGGGGGTGATTTCTCACTTTCTGTCTCTCTGTCTTTCTCTGGTGAGCACATGATGCATCCTATAGCAAAATCTTCTTCTTCAAAAAAAAAAAAAAAAAAAAAAGAACACACACACCAGATCAATCAAAGAGCCTCACAGTGTCAAAAGCATTACCTATGCACATGTACATGGTGCATGTGGGTGTGCATGTTGCACACGTGCTGTCAGATGCTTCCTTTAGCATGGCCTCAGATGAACGGGGCATAAACAGAGGACATAGTGCACTCTCATAGAGGAAGCTGGTGCTTCCTGGGAGGGTAATTTCTGTGAGTGTACACTGCAGATTAGCACAAAACTACTGAAAGATGAAAGAAGAGACCAGAAACTAGAAGTTAAGTCTGTCAGGTGATCAAATGAGCTTTAGTGACAGGTAAGAAGCCTGTGTTACACTCAGAGAAGACCATGGTGTGGATGGAGTCCTTCTTATTCACTACAAGAAGATCAGGTTTACAACTACACTTATAAAAAAGATTTGAAATGTATTTGCCAGCAATATTTTCTTCAAAATAAAAACTGCTGGACAAATGTGTTCATAGGAAGCCCAGCTGTGCATTTGCCATAAGACATTGGAGTCAGCCATTTTCTCTGCTGATCCAGGGGTATCTACCAACATGTCTGTGGTCATCCCAATCCTGATGCTGTAACTCGTACCCTGGGACACCAGCCTACAGAGCTGTGTATGTTGTAAACACAGAGCAGCCAGTGTCTACTCTTCCATGATGATATGCAGCTCTAGGAGGCTGTGGCTTGAGATGCTGGCCTTTCAGCTCTGCTCTGCTGAGAGTGCTTGCAGCTGTTCTCTGAGGTGCCTTGGTTTGAGAGTGTGAGGACAGCTCAGAGGTTCTGAAGCCTGAGTTCAAATCCTGGGCTCAGAGTCAACTAGCATTTGTCTTTGGAGTGAGAAATGAGAGAATGATGTTCTAAATGCTTATGTTCCAAGCATATTATCTGTGTTAAATCTTGTTTCCCAATAAGTCTGCGTGGTGCATGTCAACATGTGTTAACCATACAGATATATTATCTTATAGATGAGAAACTTGGGGCTCAGAATGTTCAAATACCTGACTCTATATGTTCTGCACCTATTAATAGCAGAGACAAGACTCTGACATGTGCGGTCTGACTCAAGGCCTTCATTCTGTTTGCTACTCTGAGCTTATGCTCCCTCTGCTAAGCCCTTCAGGGCGAGACAGACCACCTATTTCTTCATCTGTCAAATAGGACTGAACTGTCTCCCTCACAGGGACATCAGGAGGAGGAATTAAGGAGGCATGGGCAGCTGTAACTGAGCATAGGCTCATAGGAGGTGCTCAATAAAAATAACTCCTCTCAGTCTATCATTACCGTGGTCTCTATTCATAGTCTCTCACTTTTCTCATTCTGCAAAGAACGCCTTTAAAGCTAAGTTCTCATGCTCCGTGAGTTTCCAGATGATTTGGAGTTACTCTATGTCAGAGCCACTGAACTTTCAGGCCTGTGTTGGAAGATGGGGTATGGGGGGGGGAGTATGGAGTTATGTTTGACTCCAGATGGGCTCTTGGGAGAAATGATGCCATGAATCAACCTGCAAGGAGACAGTTCATGGAGCTATCTTTACTTCTAGCACCACGGAGCTTTTGTAGGTGTGGACACAGCTTCCTCTCTGCTCTTGTATCTCCAAGGTGCTTATGCAATAAAGAGGAAAGGCAGTCTTTCCACCCTGAAGAAAAATCTCCTCTTTCAGTGCATATCTAAGGCTGAGTGCTAGTCATGCATTCCTTTTTTTTTTTTAATTAAAAAAAAAATTTTGCCAGCAGATACTCGTGCTTAATAGAGACAGACAGAGGGAGGGAGAGGGAGAAAGCACACTTCAATGCGGTGTGGTCACATCACAATCTCTTCTCTATTTCTCATCCTTTTGGGATTTCAGACAAGCACACATATGTGCTCAATATGCTTTTTCAAGTTGATGGGGCCAGGATTTGAACTGTATGGTCAGTTATGTGGTATCTGGCTCCCGTAACCACTAAGCCATAGGCTGGCCCTACTCTTCCACTTTTTTAAAAGTTTATTTATGCATTTCTTCTATGAGAGAGAGAGAGAGAGAGAGAGAGAGAAGGAGATGGAGAGAGACAATTAAATCACTCTCAAGAGAGTCTTAATACTGTGATCTACCCCAGCCTTAGCCAGTCCCAGATCACAGGCACATGCATGCCACTGTACCCAAGGAGGTCTAGGTACATGAACCTAGAGCCCCTCCCATGTGGGCTGGACTCTCAGAGTGCCATCTTTCACCACTGCCCCATCTGGCCCCTCCTAGCCTTCTACTCTTATCCACATATGGCTAGATCTCTTAACTCCAGAAGTGTCAGTACCACTGCTTCGTTCATTAACAGGGACCCCTCCTAGCCTTCTACTCTTATCCACATATGGCTAGATCTCTTAACCCCCAGAAGTGTCAATACCACTGCTTCGTTCATTAACAGGGGCCTGTGCTGCATGACCAGCCTGCCCAGATCACAATCTTGTTGTTTTTGTGCTGCTTTGTCCTGCAGATTTGAAGAAGAAAATGGTTGCTTAATAGCATGGACTTTCCTTACCTGCTGTTTGCATTCATGGTTTCCTAGAAAAGGATCTATATGGAGAGAGAAATACAAATAAGTATATCTTAGATGACAGTGGTGAAAATGAACCCTGTGGTTACTTCCAATAATGATATTTATCACACTGTGCCAAAAAAGAGAAAAGTATCGGTTAAGCCCATATTAGGTCAAACCTTCAAATATGTTTTAGCACTTAAAATATCAGGAAGAGGTCAACACGTAGAAAAGTTCAAAGTTCATGTATATGGGAGGTTGCGTTGGAGGCAAAATACTGATAAACTCTAAAAAGCACCGCTGCTCAGGATGCTGACATCTTAGCAAGGAAGAGTTACCCTACATGACTTGATGATCCAAGGAAAGGGAACAACAAAATATCCACCATTTCGGATATATCTACACAGTGGGATGCCAGGTAGTCATTGAAAGAAACATGCACGGTTTTAAAAAATTTTCTTATTTGCATTTAATCATTGTACCTCTTTATGGCATATGATAAACCCACAAAATGGAAGAGAATATTTGCAAGCTATGCTCAGATAAGGGATTGATAACCAGGATATGTAGGGAATGCAAACAACTCATCTATAAAAAAATGAATAATCCAGTTAAAAAGTGGGCAAATGAGCTGAACAGACAACTGTCTAAGAAAGACAAAGGCCAGAATACATCAATAAATGTTCAATGTTTCTTACCATAAGGGAAACATGGCAGCTTTTTAGAGACTGACAGGGAAGCGTATCTAATTTGTTGTCAAACGGACATGGAGCAGTTGGTCAAACATGTTCTTATTTATGTCATAAGATTATTTATACAGTTGTGTACTGCATAATGATGTTTTGGGCAAGGACAGACCTCCAATACTTGGATGATCTCATAAGGATGGCTATATAGCCGAGGCATGCACTAGGTTTGTGTAAATACACTCAGGTGTTCATGCGAGAGGAAATCGCCTAATGATGCATGACTCTGTGTCTGTATATATTTTGTATATGTATATATATAATAGACATGTCTGTCTATATGCATATATATATACATTTATCTGTCTATAGATATATGTATATCTTCATGCAATCATTATTGATAACGACAGTTGCTTCTGTGAAGAAAGCATCATGATTGGATTGCAAAGGTGAAAATGAGATTTACATTCCACTGTATTCTCTTAGGTCCTTTGAACAAATTTTGACCATATACCAGAAAAAGAAAATAGCAATGTTTTGTCCTTCCTTTCCTTAAGCTGTCTGCTCACTGGCTGATTCTCTCCTGCAAAGTAGAGAGAGAGCAGAGGAAATGGAGGGGTGGGGGTTATGCCATTGTTACACGGTTTCGATTATATAAGAGAAACTAAAATCTCCTTTAATCTTGTGCTAAACTAGAGGGCATAATTTTGGGCAATAATAATCAGAATTCACATATTGAATCTGAATACTGCTCAACGCCACCACTAAAACAATAAACTCTGTATACTCGAGAGTTTACAGGAGCCCCAATTAACAATACAACTTGGAAACAAATTTTTCCAGATCGCCCAAATCATTCTGAAAACACATGGCATTTATTCTCAGAGAGTATTTGACCAAGGAGGGAATTATTAAAATACAGAATAATAGAGAAAGGAAGTTGGAAGTGAGATCAGCATGAAGGGAACACAGTGTTGAATGTACTGATGGACAATGAAGGCTGATTGTTCATGAGAAAAAATGCCTGAAATAGCACTGTCGAAGATCTTTTTTTTCTCCTAAATAGAGTTGTTATTCTTCTTCTTTGCTCTGTGTTTAACATAACAAATTAGTTTTTCTATGACCTATGCACTGGATACTTCTAATATCCGCTCAACACTTAACAAATTTCTTCATGTATTCATTTATTAATATGATCTCTATCAACCCCAGAGGGCAGACTGTATTAAGTGATAAAAATGGTCGTGATGAAATTTTGTGTCCCACATGTTCTTCCAGAAGCCTGCCACCTCCACAAGACATAGAGTCTGCCTTGCTTTGCACCCGAGTGGGCTTGTGATGCCTACTCCCAAGAGCGTACAGTGAGGGGTTCAGAGGGCCTGCAAGCTGGGGCACAAGGTGTAGTTTCACCCGATTTTCTCTGTCTCTTTCTCTAACTTTCTGTATCTCTGTCTCTGCCCCTGTCTCTACCTGTCTCTGTCCCTCTCTTATGTCTCTCTCCATTTCTATTTCTGTCTCTGTTTCTCTGTCTCTCTTTCCCTGTTGGTATTAATTAGCCTTTGATAGGAATCTATTTGGTCTTGAACTCTTTTTTTGTAATGAAATATAGCTAATGACTCAGTCAGTACTGCTTATTTGTGTGTCTCTTTCTCTGTGATCTGATTCTGTCTCTCTCTGTTTTTGTGTTTCTCTCCATCACTTTCTCTTTCTGTCTCTGTCTCTCACTTCAACTCTGCTCCCTGTATATTTCTGTCTTTCTTTGTTTCTGTCTCTCTGTCTTCTTCCTTACTCCTTACCTCTGTCTCTCTGTCTGTCTCTCCATGCCTCTGCCTCTTTCAGGCCCCATACTCTTGGAACCTGCCTGCTGTCTCATGACTAAGTAGAGGCCCACCCATGAACTCCCTGGCTGAGATGGTTCTGCATCACCCGTGGAAGCCCCAGGCAGGTGAGTGAGGAGCTCAGATTGTTATCCTCTGCTTTCAGCCCTTAGTCAGTGACTTCCCATGTTCCCTGCAAGGTGAGTGCATGTACCTGCTGAGGTTGACCATTTACATACAGAGGCTGTCTGCTGAAGAACCTAGAGTATCCTACCCCATGGATGACCAGACCCGCTGAGGAGCACTTTGGTCCCCAATTCTGGCCCAGCAACTCTGAAGATAGATTGCAGTCTCAGGGATCTGCACAGGGACCACCACAGGATTTGTAGCATCTGATGGGCAGAGCCAGTGCCAGCTTTGCCTAGCCTAGTCTCCTAGGCGAAGACTAAGGGGTGGCATCTTCTGATGTGCGTCAGAGACGGGATGATCTCTGCTGATGGATGTCTAGTGTCTCAAGGTTTAAGGCAGCTAAGTGGCTCCATTCATCATGCTGAATCCTCTGTACAGGTTCCCCCTTAAAGGGCTTCCAGACACTTCAGAAGAACACAGAGCCATAGATAATCTTAATTGCCTTTGTGTACGGTGAGTCAGACTGAGCCGAGTGTGATTCCTGCACGGATCCACTGAGTCCTCTTTGAGATGACTTTGAGGTCTACATTCCCATGGGAGAAGTCCAGGAGCCGAGAAGCTGGATTTTCCTGGTCAGCAAGAAGAGGCATCCAGTGGAGTCTGAGCTAGAGTCTGACCAGCAGCCTGCACCCATCTCTCGTGTTTACATGTCAACTTGCTATCAGAAACCTGCCTCTTCAGGAAGAGGATGACATGTCTCCAGATCCTAACAGTTTGGGGGCCTCCCCTGCTGTTGCTTACTCTCTGGGGACAGCATTTCTTGTCAGATGACCTGTGCTACCTACAGGTGACAGTGTGACACCATCCTGGCCCCAGCAGGTGCTCCAGTGGGAGCCCAGTGCTGGGTCACATTCTATTATACCAATTCTGCAGGGCTTTTCCACCATTATAGAGACTGGGTAGATTCTGATCACTCCTGATTAGATTCAGAAATTGCTCTGAAGGTGGGGTGGGATGACAGTCTGAAATGCTGGAACAGGAGAATTGCAAGATCAGTACGAGCAGAAGCGAGGAAGGAGAGACAGAAGATGGGGAGGAGGAAGGACAGAGTGTTGGGGTAGGATAGCACTGAACAGCAACAGGAGCCTGTGGGATGGGGGAAGCCTGAGTCGGAGCTCCTGCCCAGGGCTCCATGCCTGGCTCTGGTGGGCAAATGAGAGAGCTCAGTCAGCAACAGGAGCTATAGATTCTGTTCTTATTGCAATGTCACATGGAGAAAATGCAAACATGAGAAGTTAAATTAAGGAGACTGATGGAGAGACTAGAAGGCATAAGCAGGGCATGAAGACCACCTTTGGCAGCACAGAGATAACCTGTGAGGCTCAGAGACCTGAGAGCTGTGGGCCACATATCACTCTTCCCAGGGAGCTTATCCCTTTTCTGAGGTACATTAGCAGACAGCCTCAGGAGTTTGAGAGGATGTAGGACACCGAGATGAAACCACTTATTTGTACTACTGCTAAGTCCTGAGGGCCACCCTTGATCAGAAAATCATCTTGCCATGAGGAATTTGAAAACCTTACAATCATCATTAGACACAAAAGTTTCTGAAGTTTAGTTGTTCTCTCAAGAATTGGGTATGATAGAAACAAGGGCAAAGAAAAACAAAAATTAACATCTGAGAAACTTAAAAAGCTAATGAGGCATCGTTTTCTGGAAGACTCTAATTTTTTTTATTTATTTATTTAGTTAGTTATTTTGCACTCACTGGAGGGAGAGAGACAGAGAGAAGGAAAGTGAGAAATCACTCCTCTTCCCAAGAGGGATGGCCACACTATAATCTCTTCTCCTCCACTCTCCTCTTGGGATTTTGGGCATACACACACATACACACACATACACACACCTGGTGTGATTTTTTAAGCCATCAGGTCTGGGACTCAAATGGCAGTAGGCTATGTGGGAATCCAGCTGCTTTAACCACTATGTCACCTCTTATTTAATTTTCAAAAGTTTATTCATTTATTGGGACTGACAGGTGGTATGGTGGTTAAAGATGCTAGATTCCCACATGGTCGACTGTGGTTCGAGTCTCAGACCTGGCATCTTGCTTTCTTGCTTTCCCTTTCTCTCTCTCTCTCTGGTCAAATTAAAAAATAATAACAACAAATGAAATTACATAAAAATAAATAAATAATTATTCTTAAAAAATATTTATTCATTTATTTATTCTGTGTGAGAGAGAGACAGGGAGAGAGAGGGAAACCCAATGGAGTCCTCATGCCATGACCCACCACCAGTTTCGACCAGCCTGGATCAAGGACACATGTGACCAGCATGCTGAGGGAGGTCCCTGGTTGCGAACTCAATTCTTTTCCCATGTGGGTTCAGTTGCATTATCACTGCACCATCACCTGCCTCTAGAAGATTCTATTTAAGTAGTATAGAATTTGGGGCCAGCAGATGCCTTAGGGGACACTTACTTTTATCATCTACATACCCAGAATGATAGCTTAGTCTTTGTCTCCAAACACAGGCTTGCTTGTGTCGGAAACTGCCTTCAGTAGGGGAGACGCCGTTCCATTCCACATCCAGGGAGACAGTCAAAACCCCAAATGCAACTACTTACTGGACAGAACAATAATTTAACTCCACATGAAGGGGACAGTGAATATTCTGGGATCCTGGCTCACACATGAGTTTGGTAAGGAGAACTGGAAAGGCGGCTCAGGAGCTCTGGGCAATGGGAGGACCTGGGCGAGGCTGGCTGACATCTGAAAGGAAGCCTGGTTGTGCTGCAGCCTGGGCTTGGTGTCTGCCACTCCTGCAGACACAGCTCTGACTACAGAGGTGGGTGGTGGGGCACATCTGGTTGCACCCCCAGCCCCTGCTCAGACACGTCTAAATCACCCAGTGCCCGTGGGTGGCTATTTCCGAGTGCTAATGTTTCTGTGCTGACATCCACTCCCACTATGTGGTCTGATAAATGGGCCACATCACCTTCTTTCCCTTCCCTCCTCCTCCTCTTTTTGAGGCTGCCAAACAACATTATGCTTCTCAGCGTGTTGCTTGTTACTTCCTTTGTCCGCCTCAGTCCCTAGCAGTTTATTTTCTTTTGTTCGAACCTTTTGATTTTTCAAAGCACACCAGCCAAATGCCTTGAGATGCTGTAAGCAGTGATTTTGCATTGGCCGGCTCTGCTCACAGCCTGTTAGCTACAGTTGCTAGGCTGGCTTCTGCAGCATGTCACAGAGAACTTCGCTAAAGCCTCAGTAAACACTATTAAGCCCTAAACGGATGATGATAGTGAAATCAGCCTAAGCCGTGGGCTAATGGAATGATATATTCATTGTGCTGTACAAGAATAAGGACAGAGAGCTGGACACACGCTGCATTTCAAAGTGGAGTTATGCAAGAACCGCATGCGGTGGCAAATGGCTTTTTGTTTCCGTGAAGCATTTTAAGAGCAGCACTCAGGTGGGTTTGCTGCCTGGCTGTAATCAGAGAGACCCGATGCTATCGTGGGATAGCTGTCTACGTGCCTCTTCTTGGCATCTTCCTACATATGTCCATATTTGGGGATTCTGGAAGTACTTCTGAGAGCAGAGGGGAGGTCTCTAGACAGGAGCCAGCTGAAACAGGAGCCATGTGCCAGGGACTTCTGAGTTTTCTCAGTACAGCTAGAGTCCAAAGAGCATCCAGCCTAAGGAGGATCATGATCCCCATTTCTACCTTCCTCTGTTTTAGAAGCATGGGCTGGACTCGCCATCTCTCGAAATACTGACAATAACAACAGCAAAAGAGAACAGTATTTCAACTGGAGTTGAGTGCAAAAGAAAACTTTGTCTTATTTTTCCTAAAGGAGCTTGGTGGGCATTTTAGAATGTACTCAGGATACAGGTCGGAGAATAATGCGAAATGAGCGAAGTTGACAGGCAGAGAAAGAGTCCGAAAAACCCTACCTCGTCTTTCCTA
Organism: Tupaia tana; assembly: GCA_026018925.1. Lineage (NCBI taxonomy): Eukaryota > Metazoa > Chordata > Mammalia > Scandentia > Tupaiidae > Tupaia > Tupaia tana. The sequence goes on from JAKSZU010000003.1 coordinate 109,162,097, forward strand.
TTTTGCATTGAAAACTGAATAACCTAGCCTGTTCCATAGTTTCCATAGCCTTTCCTTCAGGACACCCTATTCCTCTTTTCTCTATACTGGTTGTAAGCTGAAGATATATACAAGAACTACATTGGAGTCTACAAAGAATTTTGTTTCAACGGGACACATTCTGGAGGGTGAAATAATGCAACTCAAAGTTCTTCTGGTGCAAAGTCCCTGGAACAAGCTATGTGAGCAGTTAGTATCCTTCTTGAACCATAGATACTAATTAAGACTTTCTCATAGGAGGCCCCCAAATGACAGCAGGGGTAGAAGGAATAGGTAGGAGGAGGTAGGAGTAGGAGTAACATTCCAAGCCCCACATACCAAGGCAGTGTGGTTTGAAGATGCCATAGGATCTGACGAATCACAGATCCCTGCAACATTGACCGGTACCTCTGTGGTCCTCCCTTACTTTTGCTTTGGTTTGCTCCATTGAGAGCCCACTCTTTGTGGTAATGTCTTTAGGATTATGATTTCCATGACTTCTTCTATGGCTTCATTCTCAGAAGGAAACCTCAAGATTGTCTAGCCTGAGGCTATGAGCTTGTTGTCATTCTCTACCACATTCCTGTCATGTCGTCCCTCAGCCTCTGTGCGAACATATCCACAGAGAGCTCACTACTCAGACGGTCTCTTTCAATCTTTTGACTTCTCTGGCTCCTTTTTACATTGAGCATGAATATTTTCTCCCATTCTTTAAACTCAGTGATCTAGTTTTAGACCTTGAGTTGATAAAGATTTAGCTTGAATTACTTTTTCTTCTACATAACTTTATTTTTGTCTTAGGTCTTGCTCATTTGGAAGACAAATAAAAAATGATTCGGATGGGGTCAGCAGATGGTATAGTGGTTAAGGGACTGGACTCCCACATGGCTGACCATGGTTCAAGTCCTGGATCCAGAGGCTTGAAACTCATGCCAGGCATGTGTTTGTGCATACCTGAAATCTCAAGAGGAGAAGGGATTGCAGCATGGCCATCCCATGGGGGGTAATTTCTCACTTTCTCTCTTTATGTTGCTTCAGTGAAGCATGCCATATAGCAAAAATATCTCTTTAAAAAAATTCAGAGAGAATGTGGATAAAAATGGGCACAAGATCTATCTGCTATCACTGCTATTTCTGTTGAGTAGACAGATGATGTAGAGAGCTCAGTTTCCTGTATGCTATAGGCTACCATGATGTCTACACCATGGATGCCTGAGCATTGCTAAAATGTTTTATTGGTCATCACTCTTCTTTCCAAATCTCTCTGGTTCTCAGAACCCCTGAATTCCAGGTGTCAGTGAGATAACAGCTCTAATACTCTTGCCCACAGAACTGAGGAAATATTCTCAAAGTCCTCTAGTGAGTCAGAAATGCTCTTATGCAACATAACCACTTTGTCCCTATGGAAATTTATGGAATATTAAATACTACAATCTATTCCAAGTGATGGCCCTGGAAGACAATGGTCATAGAGCCTACTAAATCTTCTCTTCTCTTGGCTTCTCTACACAATCCATGAAATTCTTTCACATGTAGCAAAACCAGGAGTTTCTCTTACTATTGTATTTCTTCTGAACTTCTTCCAGCTCATTTGGGTATCTCCAAAGTATGAAATTCAAAAGTGAACAGAATGCTACCTCAAGTTACGAGCTGGCAAGTCTGTTTCCTACTTTCACTGGTATATTGTTGCAGACAAACATACTAAATTAGGTTTTAGTATGTGCAGGGCACAGAGCAGCAGATCCATAGAAGGTGGGATATAGAAAGTTCATACCAGGACACTCCAAACAACTATAGCAACACTAGTATTAGAAATGTCGAGCATAGGTGTGGCCAATGGTAGGAAGGGGAATTCTGGCTTGTGAGTCACCAAATACCAGGGACTATTTTCTGAGAACCTTAGTTTGTAGACTGACTTAACCAGTGTGAGTGAAACATAGGTGCATTAGTGCAAGTGGTAGAGTGGGCCTGCATACAAGATCCAAGTTTAGCTTCTGGACAAAGCTAAATTGACTGGGTGTCATGAGGCATGCCTATAAGCCTAGGTAAATGGGAGGCTGGGCAAGAGGATGACAAGATCTGCCAAAAATACTCATCACTTTCTCTTTCTCTTTCTCTCTCTCATTAAACAGAAAAAAAGGAAAAAAAAAATAAATAAGAAAATGAAGGAAGGGGTTAGGAAATCCATCTATCTGGAGACAATTCTCTTGTACAGAAAAGGGCCCAGGTTCTTTGCAAAATCACTAAAGTCCTTTTAGAGCTTCTGGTTTTCCCAGTGTCTTTGATTTTTCTCCCAAGTTTTCTATCTTCAGTCTACAGCTGCTCCTGTAGGCATTAAATTCCATTTGACCTTGGCTAAAAAGTTTATCAAAGTGTCTTTCCCCCCTTCTTTTCTCAGCCAAAATATTAATAAGAGAAGCCACTATGTGTGAGGAATTCTGCTGAAACAAGAGTGGTGTGAGAATGTGGTATCACACAATAGGCAGCAACGCACCCCTTCGTAGCCACCACCACCAAGCAGGGAGGCCTGCCAGTTACCCCCATCTGATGTCTCCTTAAGCCTATCACCATTCTTCCGCCAGAGAGGAATGCTTCTTTTCTTAACTGCTCTTTGGAGCACATGCCTGCACACCCACATACATGTACACACACTTTTCCCTTGCAGAAACAAAGATCCCCAAAGAAAAAAATAATAAAGTACAACTGTTTTGTATCAGAGTGGTACGGATATGGATTTCTGTCATTTGATTTCTGCTGTTCTTTTGGATTCTCTGTGCTTTATAATTCTCCTCTAATGAATATTTATTACTTTCATTGTAAGGAAAAGGGAAAAAAAAGGATGTATTACTTTTAGTTTAAAAAGAAATAATATAAAAGGGTTCTTGTTTCAAGGGACCTGAGCCAGGAATCATCTTTCTTACCTCACTGTTCATTGCTGCCTCTCCTGACCTCAAAGCCTTCCATGTTTCAATCTTCTTTCTTTTAATGTCTGAGGAGAGTAATCTAGCAGGGGGTCTGATAAAAGAATTTGAAAAAATGGACTTTTTATATGTGAAACCTTACATACTCCTAGAACAGAATCGTGACCGTTCAGCTAGTAATTGCTCTTGACTTCAGGGAAGCAGAGACTTCCCCACGCAGAAAGATGAAGGGTTCAGCAATTGTGAAACCCGTTTCAATCACTGATTGCTGTTGAGCACTGCTGGCTCCTTCCTCCTTCTCTCTAACCTAACTCCTCTGAGGGATCATAACCTCCTGGTTATCTGCTCAGTAGAAGATGACAGCAGTCGTGGGTTGTTTTTGCCTTTCAAAATCGGATACATGAATTCCACATTTCTTGCCACTCCAAATTGGATTCCGAGCCAGGACTGGGCCTTGAGATTCAGAATGATGTGTAGGAGCCCTTTCTGCCCCCTTTGTAGCATGTGACTCACACTCTTTCTTTTTCTCTCTTCTTTCTTTTTTAAAGTTAATTTATTTCTTCCATGAGAGAGGGAGAAAGAGAGAGAGAGAGAGAGAGAGAGAGAGAGAGAGAGAAGAGAGAGAGAGGCATTGCCATCAAATACTTCATGCCATGATCTAGTCCCAGTCTCTGCCTAACCAGATCATAGGTACACACTTGCACCCAGCATGTTCAAGGAGGTCCCAGGACACAAACCCAGGACCTTTATCATGTGGGTCCAGTTGCATTACCACCCAGTCTCCAGGCCTTTCATGAATGTTTTCTATGCATTCTCATTTCCTGTGTGCACCTGAGGCTTGCCTCTTTCCTCTCTTTGGCAGCCCATTCTTGTCCTTTGTGTGTGGGACCGCATCTGGGCTCTTCACTTCTGCACCGGAGAGGTGACCTCGGTAAATTGGAAAGATACTCAGGGTGATAGAGACTGAGATTAGACTTTGGTACAATTACCATATAACTAGTGAGTTCTAACCACTCAGAGCCTCAATATCCTCCCATTTAAAATAATTTAATGGGTATTATGAAGCATGCAAAGTGTATTGATTATGCATTCAATAAAAAAGAAGATAGTATCCATTATCATTCAATCAGGTTTCCCTCAAGGACTTGGATGTGAAATTGAACTGTCCGTTTTTCTGACTTTGGAATAACTTTGATAGATGACTCTATCCTGGGATGATATTGGAGACACACTCTTGAATCATGTCTTCTGGCTTCTGCTTCTACCAGCCTATGCAGGCCCCATAAGAGGGAGATTGATACTGAACCATTTATTATTCTTCACAAGTTGACCAGGAGGTTCTGAGAACACACAAGGAAATCTTGAAGCCTATTACACTAGAGTCTAGTAATAAAATATTTTTCCTCTTTTCCTTGCAAGATTAAATTTAATAAAAAATACCATTGATTCTTTGTGAAGAAATAAAAAAAATATTTAATTATTATGAAATGAAAAATAGAACTGCCTACATCTTTCAGCCAGTGAATTATCTCCCCCTAGGCAATGCCACATGGAAAGTCTTATCCTAGTTGGAAAGTGTCATGGTGGGAATTACATTATTTCTTAATGTACTGACCCAGGCATTAGTTAATTTTGTCAGAAAATCATTAAAAGAAAATGTCTTCTTTATGAAATGAGGCTATTTTTTATACAATGTCTTCTATTGCTTGCCTCTTGCTAATCGTATTAGGAAAGTCTTCTAACATTATTTATTTTCAAATGTAAATTACAATACATGGACTATACACCCTATGGTGATATGTAGTGTAGCCCCTCCTCACTTAACGACCTCTCTGTTATACACCCTGTGGTGATATGTAGTGTAGCCCCTCCTCACTTAACGACCTCCCTGTTAATGACTGCTCAGACTTACAATCAGCTCTCTAGCATGTGGAATCACCTTTCTCAGTCTGTGTAAGTCTTGGGAATCTCCTTTCCTGCACTAGCCAGAGAGAGATAGAGAGAAAGAGATGGAAAATGAGATGTGTAGTGTAATGTTGTGTAGGAGGCCATTCAGACCTCTTGATAGCAAGTGATTCTTGTTTTTCTTTTTAAATTTCTTTCTTCTACCCCTTAGGGGCAATGACCGTGTCTCAGTCCCTTCTCCTCTGTTCTCCTCTCAGGACTTTGAGCACACATGGACATGCTCCTTGCATAATTTTCAAGCTGTCAGGACTGGGATTGAACTAGACAGGAAGTTGTGTGGGATTCAGCTGCCTCAGCCACCATGCCACCTGGCAGGTCCTCCTTTCTCAGTCCTTGTCCTGTTTCTGTAGTCAGTTGATAGTCACTACACAAGTGTTCATAATCATTCGAGATTACATATTTTGCTTATAGTTATCAAGTTGAAGTTTCCTTTAGATCTTTTTCATTATTCAGAATTAAAAAAGAAATACACCAGATTTATTTTATTGTGTTGTGGTGTGCCTTCCAGCCTTCTGGGGCTTTAATGCATGCTTTTTGTATGGATAAAATTACATTATTCTAGTGTGGTATTGTGTGATATCTACAGAAAAATACAAACACTGTAATTCCATGACACTCCATGAGACATCTTTAAGTTCCTCATTTATGGACCAATTTGCTTAATGACCTAGTGGCAAAAATATATATTAGTAGCAGCAGCATGTTTAAACTTTGTTCAAAGGTGGACCAGAAGATAGTGCAGCAGTAAAAATATGATACTTTAGGATGCTGAGCCACATGGGAGGGTTCCAGGTTTGCATCTAGAGATCTCCCTGATGTGAGTATGCCAGACAGGTATATGTCCATGATCTGGGCTGATTCAGGCTGGGGTGGATCATGACATCAAGACGTTATCAGAATGATTATTTCTCTGCCTCTCTCTCATTCATGGAAGAAATACATAAAAACTTAAACAAAATTAACTTCAAAATGGCTTCAAACCTCTTCTAGGGAAATACATTCAAGATTGAGGATAGAGTTCCTGAGATGGGTCAAACCATAATGAAAAGACTGTATTCCCAAGGGAACTATTGTGGGAAGTACTCTAATTCAGTGTTTTGTACTGGAACAATTCAGAGGGTTTTTTGTTTTGTTTTGTTTTCTTTTGTGTGAGAGAGGGCATGGAAGGAGGGATGAGAGAGAGAAATGGATATTTTTTTTTTTTTTTTGGAGAGGTTTTTCGCTATAGGGCGCGTGCGCTCGCCAGACAGAGAGAGACATAGAGACAGAAAGCGAGAAATCACCCCCCAGGGGGGATGGTCACGCCGCAATCCCTTCTCCTCCATTCTCCTCTCGGGATCTTGGGCATGCACGCACACGCGCCCGGCGTGAGTTGTAAGCCACCGGGTCCGAGACGCGAACCGCGGTCGACTACGTGGGAGTCCAGCGACATAGCCATTACGCTAACTGCTGGTTCCCAGAAATGGATATTTTGAAATTTCTTTTTTGGGGGAATATAATGCTTTTATTTATGCTGAGATACCATTTCTCTTTCAGAGAATGAGATTTAACCCTTGAAAAATCATTCTTTTTCTATGATGATAATAGACATATGGTTTATAACTGTAATGTACAGGTTACCTTGGTAAGTTCATTCTGGATTTCATGTCATTATGGCATGATACTGACTTAAATATTTGCTTTTTGGCCATTGGGTTTGATGCTCTGCTAGTATAACTGATTGTTTTCAGATATTTATTGTCTATTTATATACATAGTCACACCATTACTGAACTCTTAGCACTTTCAAGACAAAGCCCTTATCTTATGTCCTCATAGTATCTAGCAGAAATTCAGTATGCATTGCAGATCAGTGCTTTTACATTTTTAAAAGTTTAAAATTTTCAGATTAATTTAACATTTTACATAAAGTTTCCATCATGATATATACTATATATATGTATATATTTTTAACAGAGAACTTTACAGTTTTTGTCTCTTAAATGTTTTTCCCCTTTGTACCTCCCACGCACTGTCTACCACCCACTCTCTACCATCCACTCCCCTCCGTTACAGTTTCTAGTAGCTACACTTATCCTCTGTACTGTCATATCTTCAGACCTCTCAATTTCTGCCATAGAGTGCAGATATTTGGTACAAATTAAGTAGTGATATACAGGGTGTATCTTTCAAAGTCTGGTTCACTTCGCTCAACATTAAGTCTTCTATATGCAGCCATTTTGTAACAAACAATAGGATCTCATTGTTTCCCATAGCTGAGTAACATTCCATAGTATATATGTTTAACAGTTTTTCAACCCAGTCTTCAGGTTTTTTTTTTTTTTTTTTTTTTTTTTTTTTTTTTTTTTTTTTTAGAGAGGTTTTTTCGCTATAGGGCGTGTGCGCTCGCCAGACAGAGAGAGACATAGAGACAGAAAGCGAGAAATCACCCCCCAGGGGGGATGGCCACGCCGCAATCCCTTCTCCTCCATTCTCCTCTCGGGATCTTGGGCACGCACGCACACGTGCCCAGCGTGAGTTTTAAGCCACGGTCCAAGACGCGAACCGCGGTCCGAGACGCGAACTGCAGTCGACTATGTGGGAGTCCAGCGAAATAGCCATTACGCTAACTGCTGGTTCCCTCTTTCCATCTTTTTTGTATCGACTAATTTTCTTCTCTCAGTTTTTCAGTTTTCCTTATAGAGGTCTTTTAGTTCTTTGGGTTCTATTTGCTGAAAACGCTTTTTTTTTTCCCCTGCATTTCATTGTTTGTACCCTTTGTCAAAGATCAGTTGGCTGTGTGATTTGGGGTTTATATATGGAATCTCTATTCTGTTTCATTGGAATGTGAGTCTATTTTTGTGCCAGTATCATACTGTTTGCTTATTTCATTTTTTTTTTGAAGAAAAGAGAGAGACAGAGACAGTGAGAGGGATAGTGAGAATCATGCTGTTTTGATTATCCCCATTTTGTAATGTATTTTGAAGTTAGGTAGTCAGATGCCTCCGATTTTATTCTTTTTGCATAATATTGTCTTGGTAATATATGGTCTTTTATAATCCAGATAAATTTTAGATTTTTTTCCTATTTCTGTGAAGAGTGTCACAGACAACTGGATTGGACTCACAGTAAATATGTAAATTAATTTGGGTAGAGCTGTCATTTTGATTTTATTGATTCTTCCAATCCAATAATATGGGATGCCTTTTCATCTTTTTTGTATCAGACTAATTTTTTTCTCTCAGTTTTTCAGTTTTCCTTGTGGAGGTCTTTTATTTCTTTGACTGATTTTTTTCCTATGTATCTTATTTGTTTTGTGGCTATTGTAAATGGGATTGTTTTCTTTAATTCTGTCTTGATCTGCTCATTGTTGGCATTTAAAGATGCTAGAGATTTTTGTATACTGATTTTGTATCCAGCTACTCTATTGAATTTATTTATCACTTCTAGAGTTTGTTTCATGAATTCCTTTGGATTTTTTATGTACATTAACCATATTATCTGCAAGTAGAAACAGTTTAGTGTCTACTTTTCCTATCTGAATACTTTTTATTTTGCTCTCTTATCTGACTGCATTGGCTAGGACTTCTAGTACTATGTTGAAAAGAGTAGTTAAAATGGGCAGTCTTGTCTTGTTCCAGTTTTCTATGAGAAGCTTTTAGCTTTTGCCCATTCCGTGTATTAGCAATGGGTCTGTTGTGTATGGCTTTAATTGTGTGCAGGAATGTCCTTTCTACCCCTATATTGCTGAGAGTTTTGCTCATGCGCTCGCCAGAGAGACAGAAAACGAGAAATCACCCCCCAGGGGGGATGGCCACGCTGCAATCCCTTCTCCTCCATTCTCCTCTCGGGATCTTGGGTGCGCACACACATGTGCCCAGTGTGAGTTTAAGCCACTGGGTCCAGTACTTGAACCGCAGTCAACTACATGGGAGTTCAGTGACATAGTCATTATGCTAACTGCTGGTCCCTTACATTTATTGTTTTGAGTATGTTGAACCATCCTTGCATCCTTAGGATAGAACCTACCTAGTTATATTGTATAATCTTCTTAATATGGTGTTGGATGTGATTTGCTAATATCTTGTTGAAAATTTTTGCCTCAGTATTCATTCGGGATATTGGTCTGTAGTATTCATCTTTTATTATGTCCTTGTTTAGTTTGGGTATCAAGATAATGCAAGTTTAATAGAATGAGTGTGAGGATTCCTTTGGAATCATTAGAAATAGTTTGAGGAGAATTGGGGTTAGCTCTTTAAAAGTTTTGTAGAATTCAGAAGTGAGAGCCATCTGGCTTTTCTTTGTTTGGAAGGTTGTTTATTATGGACTCATCTCACAACTTGTTATTGGTCCTTTCAGGCTTTCTGTTTCATTCTGATTCAGTCTAGGTAACTTGTAAAAGTTCAGAAATTTGTCCATATCATCTAGGTTTTTCACGTTTATTGATATATAGTCACTCATAGTATTCTCTCATAAGTTTTTGTATTTCTGATATATCAGTTGTAATATTTCCAGGCTCTTTGCTGATTTTATCTATCTGGTTCCTTTCTGTTTTTCTTGATTAGTCTAGTTAATAGTTTATCAGTTCTCTTTATCCTCTCAAAAAACTAACTTTTTGTTTTGTTGATTTTTTTGTATAAATCTTTTGATCTCTAGTTCAGTTATTTCAGCTCCAATCTTTATTATTTCTGTTATTTTTGGATTTTTTTTTGCTATGTTTCCAATTGCTTAAGATGCAATGCTAAGTTAGTTATTTGCCACCTTTCTATTTTTTTTTTTCCTCCTCATGAGCACTAATGGCTCTAAACTTCCCACTTTGACTGCTTTCATTGTGTCCCAAAGATTATGGAGAGTGGTGTGCTAATAATCATTGGTTTTAATGGATCTTTTGATTTTGATTTTTAATTTCTTCAGTAGTTTAAAAGTCATTCAGAATTAGGTTGTTTAGTTTTCATGTTGTGCACTTTTGAGGGCTCTTTCTGTGGTTGATTTCACATTTAATTCTACTGTGGTCAGAGAAGATGCTGGGTGCAGTTACTGTACTTTTAAATTTATAGAGGCTTGTTTTGTGATCCATTAAGTGGTCAATCTTTGAAAATGTTCCATGTGGGAATGAGATAAATGTGCATTTTGTACTTGCTGGGTGGAACACTCTATATGTGTCTGTTAGATCCATCTGGATCATGGTATCAAATAGTTCCTGTGTATATTCTTTGTCTAGATGACTTATGGGTGACAGTCAGGGTGTTAAAATCCCCAACAATAAGTTTGTTGCAGTCCATATCTCCTTTTAGATTTAGTGGTCTTTATTTTACATATTTGAGTGACTGATAGCAGTTGCATAAATATTTATGATTGCTATATCTTCTTGATGAATTAGTTCTTTTAGAACTATGTAGAGACCTTGTCTCTTTTTACCCTTTTTGTCCTATAGTCTATTTTTCCTGGTATCAATATTGTGAGTCCTGCCTGTGCTTTTTTTTTTTTTTTTTTTTAATTTCTCTTTTCATGAAATGACTTTTTTCTAGCCCTTCACTTTCAGTCTCTCTATATATTTGTCAATGAGGCATGTTTCTTTGAAGCAACATATAGAGACTTCTTTTTTTTTTCTTTTGGAGAAGGTTTTGCTATAGTGCACGTGTGCTTGCCAGAGAGAGAGAGACAGAGAGACAGAAAGTGAGAAATCACCCCTGAGGGGGGATGCCCATGCCGCAATCCTTTCTCCTCTATTCTCCTCTTAGGATCTTGGGCACGCACGCACATGCACCTGGCGTGAGTTTTAAGCCACTGGGTCTGGGATGCGAACCGCGGTCAACTACATGGGAGTCCAGCGACATAGCCATTATGCTAACTGCTGGTCCCAGAGACTTCTAACTTTTTCATGCATTGAGTCAATCTGTGTCTTTTAGTTGGGGGATTTAATCCATTCATGGTCAAGGTTGTTATCAGTATATGTGGACATAGCTCTATCATTTACTTTTTTATTTAAATTTATTTATTTACATTCATTTACTATACATCATTATAGCATACAAAATGAGATTTTCCATCCAGAATACACTGTATATTGGCTCAATCAAGCACATCAACATATTGTTCACAAATGATTTTCCATTTATTATTTCCTGTATATTTTTTCCCATACTTGATTCCCTATCTCTCACCCTCTGCTATCCCCAACTCTCCTACCACACTGTCTCTGTTATCCATGTTTTTTTTTATGTCCTTCCCCCACATTTTATTGATTCACTAAAGATCTTAATTAATCAAAATATTTTCAATAGCAAGCACAGCTGATATATACATATCTATGAACACAAGTCTGACTTGAAGCATAAACCTCAGTGAGTAGAATGAACACACTATAAAGTAGTACCTAGCTGGGGCTATATAGCTTACTGCAGTCATCAAATAAGTATTTTTAATGCATTTTTTTAATTTTAAGGAAAACAATTTTCATTTTTTTCTGAAACATTTTTTTAAAAATTAATTAATTTACATTCATTCCCTAAGCATCATCACAGCATACAAAATGTGATTTCCCATCCAGAATATACTGCATAGTGGCTTAATCATGCATGTTATTGTCAATAATTTTCTATTTCTAATTTCATATATATATATATATATATATATATATATATATACACACACACACACACCTCTATTTCTGACTCTCTTCTCTTTCCTACCCTCTTCTCAAAATATCTCTGTTGTCTACAGTTGTCTTCCATTCTTTTCCCCCCACATTTTATTGATCAATCAATTTCTTAAATAATGTAAATACTTTCAACAGCAAGTTCAGCTGGTAATGTCAAGAAAAGCAGTTTTAACTTTAATAAAAAAAGAAATGCTAAGGGACTTTGTTTAAACTTAAAGGCAGGAAACAGGTTAGGATTCTGTTCAAATAGTAGGTATATGAACCTATCAACAGCTCAAGACAGGACAAAAATCTTTAAAACTGGACAACAAAGCCTAGAAGAAAATCAGCAATATTTATGTCAAAAGTCATAAAAAAACTATTTCACCAGTTCAGTCTCATGTACTTAATCTATCTTCTGTTGTGATTCAATCTTCCTGATTCAATTCTGGGATGTAATATTCAACTCCAGACTTGTCCCTATGATTAAGCTGACCATTTTCTTAGTTTTTGAACTCTTATTTCTGTGTGTCTGTATTTAATTTTCCTGATATAGCATTCCTTTGAGAACATCTGGGAGATCTCGTCTGGTGCTGGTAAATTCTTTCAGGTTTTGTTTATCTGAGAATGTTCTTGTATTTTCTTCCCATATGAAGGATAATCTTGCCAGGTAAAGTATTCTTGGTTGAAATTGCTTTTCCCTTAACACTTTGAATATATTTTCCCATTCTTTCCTCACTCGCATAGTTTCTGATGAGAGTTCTGCTGTTAGTCTGATGCGATATCCTTTGTAAGTAACTTGCCGTTTCTTTCTTGCCAATCTTAGTATCTTGTCTTTCTTTGTCTGTGGTTTTGATCAATCCAGCTATAATGTGTCTTGGAGGAGATCTTCTTGGGTTGATTCTATTTGTTGTCCTTTGTATTCCTTGGAACGGAATCTTTGAGTGCCTCTATAGGTTTGAAAAGTTTTCTTGCAGGATTTCATGGAATAGATTATTAATGCCCTTATGAGTCTCTTCACCTTCTGGGATACCAGTTATCTGGATGTTTGAACGTTTGATGGTATCCAGTATTTCTGGCATATTATTCTCATTTTTTTGGTCAATTTTCTCAGTCTTTATGGTGGATTTTTCTAAGCCAGCAATTTTCTATGTCTGAGATTCTATTTTCTCTATGATCTAGTCTGCTTTTAGTACTTTCAAGGGAGATTTTGACTTCCTGTATTATAAGCTTCATCTCTAACAGGTCCATTTTATTCTTTTTGAAGTGTGTACTTCCTCTTTTAGATCTTGAAAGAATTTTCTCACCTCCTTGATTCCATCATCTCCTTTCTCCTTTCTCTTCTGCAGTTCTTTTCTCTCTTCTCTTTCATCTCTGTTAACTTTGCCATTATAAATATTCTAAATTCTTTATCAGACAGTTCCATGATTTCCATTGAACTGTCTATGAAGAAGAGCTGTTCTTTTCCCTTGGAGGAGAAGTATTTTCTTGCTTTCCCATATTTCTTGTTATCCTGCGGTGATTTCTAATCATCTGATGGATGGTGTATTTCTTCCTAAACTTGAAGTTGAATCTGAGCGTTCAGGCATGTGCAGAAAGAGGTGATCTGTAATGTCTTTGCCATTCCATTTTGATCCCTTTGCACAGCAGATTCAGTAGATATTGAGGAACATGTTAACCCTAATAGTATTTGGATGTTTGGCTATAGATCCTTGAGAAGTTTTATATTTAAGATCAGATATTCTTCTTCTGCATAGTTTAATCTACTGTTAATACGTTCACTAGAAGGGCTTGATTTCCTGTATTGTATTCTTTAACTCTAGAAAAAGAATGTCTATCTCTGTATAGAGTTAGTCCTTGAAATCATGAAAAGACATTCACATCTCCTGGAATGGCTGTCTGTTTTCTCCTGCATCTCATTGAATTTAGTTACAATAAATATTCTGGATTTTTTTTTCTGATATTTCTGTGATTTCTTGTTTTATCCATTATCGGTGTGGAGTTACTGTGTTCCTTCAGTAGGGAGAGGGAGTATTTCCTGCTTTCCTCATATATCTTGAGGTTCTGCTATGATTTTTAGACATCTGGTAATAATTTACTTCTTGCTACTTTTTTGGAGCATGTTTCTGTAGCTGTAGGCATGTGTTCTTCTTTTTGATGTGAATTAACTCTATGCCAATTTCCCTCTTCTAGTTCTACAACTGCAGTGACTGGGCTTGTGGTCCTGAGAACCAAGGGAGTTCTTTCTCCTGCACCCTAGGCACAGGAGGGAGATTAAGTGGTTAGCTGGGTCAGGGGGCCATGCTTTCCTTCTGTTCCTTCTAGCTCTTGACAGGTCTTCCTGTTCATGCTTCTCAGTTAGTTAGAATTATAGGCACATGTCACAGCATAGAGGTTGTTTACGTTGGCCCTAGAACTAAATTTGTGTCTCTCATATGGACCTGGTCTCACAGAGTGTCCTACTGCCTGCACCATTGTGGCTGGGCCTAACTGGGGATTCATTTTTTTTTTTTTTTGTATTATTATTGTTAGAGAGTCTGTGGACTCACCAGAGAGAGAGAGACAGACAGATACACAGAGACAGAGAGACTGAAAGCACTCATCAGTGGGTCATGATCATGCTGCAATCCCTTCTCCTCCATTTGTCCATTCTGTTAGTATTTAGGGCACATGTATACAAGCACTGGGATGTTTATCAAGACATAAGGTCTGGGACTGCATCACCATGGTACCAGCCCCTGGGAAGATTTTTAACTTTATAAAATTTCATTTACTTATATCAAGGGAGAGAGAGAGATAAAGAGAGAGAGAGAGAGAGAGAGAGAGAGAGAGAGAGAGAGAGAGAGTTTTCTATTTTATTGATATTAGATGTTCCTTATATGTGTGAATACTAACTTTTGTAGCATTCTATCTAGCTATTATCTATCTCTGTCTAGTAATCTATCCTTCTTCTATTATCTATAGTATCTATCACCTCTCTCTCTCTCTATATATATATGTATATATATATAGAGAGAGAGAGAGAGAGAGAGAGATATGTGTGTGTGTGTGTGTGTGTGTGTCTTTCTGTATATATAACCATCCATTCATCTGTCCTTCATCCATATATCTATGCATCAATCCATCTATCTTTCATTTATCTATCACCTTCTCTCTATAGGTTCTCTTTCCCTCTTTTAATGATAGCCAAATTCTTAATTTTGTTTGTTTGTTTGTTTGTTTATTTATTTATTTCCATTAGTGAGACAGGTACTCCCAATAGAGTTTTCCTGCCACAGTTACCCTCAGGCCTGGTGAGATGGGAACGTGTATGGAACTGATGTGTAGGAACATGTGTATAACTGGTGTATAGGAACATGTGTGGAACTAGTGTATATAGGGAGGCCCTGGGATGTAAACCTAAGACCTTCTCCTACAGATTCAGCTGTGCAACCACAGTGCTACCACCTGGCCCCCAGAGATTTTGTAGTATCTTTAATAATTTTTTTCTTTGCAACATCTCAGGCTATCACTTTTACTATCTTTTGCACAGAATAAAATAACAAAAAAGTAAAGATGTATTAATTTAGACAGTTTACTTACAATGACTCAGTTTGACTCCATTCTTAGAATAACAAATTGCTGAATATTAAACTAGAAAATAATATTGGAGATCTTTTAGGATTTGTCTCTACCACACTGTCACAAGTCAACACACACATCTCATTAACAGAGAAAGGCATAATTCCAGGGTTTGAGAACTGAAGAGACTTTCCAGAGTCCTATAACTACTCTGGATCTACCTGCTGATGATCCACCTGTGCCTATGCTGTCAGTTATCAGTCACCATCTTACAGGAATGTCTACCCAACTCTTCCATTTGTTAACTAGGAAAGGTGGGTTAAAAATTGAAGTTACATTTTTGCAGATCTTCAGGTCAATGTGAGGGTTGTAGGGTTTACAAATAACCTATTTGACTGCAAAGGGTTATTTTCTACATGTAGTAGGTGTTGAAAATAAAGGTTGTATTGATGTTCACTCTGGGTATTCTCAATGGTCAAAAACATTGCTTCCCTTGGTGTTCTAGGTCACTATAGTGTTACTCTGCACCATTGATCCTGCACTTATCAGTGCTTCTTGGATTCTCTAACCTCAATGATTGTTTCCTCCTGTGGTGTGGTTGCTCTTGAGGATCCATATGGCTCAGAGATGTTTTCAGAGAGATATAACTGGTTCAAAACTCTGTGGAGACCCTAGGGATTCACCTCTGAAGAGCAGAAGAACTTTAGAGAATGACAGGAAAAGTCAGAACCATTTTCAAAGTCATATTCAGATGTTGTGAGAGTCAAATCACGTAATTCATTTATGCTTTCCTTCATTCAACATTGATCGATAGCCAACGGGTAAAGGTCTAGGAGTTCAGTTAGCAAGAGTCATAATCCACTTCATTTCCTTTGCTGTTCTGAGGTAGAGATGGGAGGTTTGTAGATAACAACTAGCTGGTAATTATTAATGTAATAAGTGAACCAATAGGAAATTATGTGTCTTTTGGGAATGTTAGGAGTGTTTAATCTTTCACCAGACAGTGGTGCAGTGGTAATTCAATGCTCTGGAAGCCAGACACATGTGGAAAAACCCTGAGTTCATGCCCTGAGGTCTCTTTATTCATGCCAGCTTTCACATGCCAGTAATTCTGGCTAGCTGAGGCTGAAGGTGGGTTGTGGCATGAGAATCCTGGTTGGAATCTCTCTCTGTCTCTTTTTCTCTCTTATCACATAAATAATTTAATGACATACTAAAACATAAAACCTGAAGGCTGAGTTGGGTTTACAAAGGTAAAGAGCATGAGAAAGTGTATGTGCCAAGGCAGTAGATACTGTGTGTGAAACAGCCCTACAGCAGCAGAGTGGATTTGAGAAATTCAAAACTTCTGCATGGCTGGAATGTCCAGAGCTAACAGGAGGGCAACACGTGATACACTGAGAGAGGCAGCACTTCAAACTATTTCACTAGTCCAGACATAGGGTACAATGGAGTGCTCACAGCATTGCTGGTACTGGATAGGCACTTTCAGAACAACTTAAAATATTACTGGGAGCACAAAACTGCCATACAGAAAATAAAGAAGTAAAAAGAAAATGATACAAGGTGGCAAAATGTTTAGCAAGACCAAAAATCATTTCAATGAGAATTCAAATAGAAGGAGAAAAATCAGGGTGGCTCATCATTATTAGAGAATGCCTCCGTGGTGAACATGAGTTTCAAGATCACAGTTAAGATTGTATTTGGCTCTAAATGAAAAACAAACAAACAAACAAAACAACATGTGTTTTATTTTGGGGAGAGAATATGAATCTTGGTGGAAGGTGGTTGTGGATATTGACCCAACTCCTTAACCTTAATGACATCAAGGTCTGACTCTTTGCTAATATTTAATATTTCCATCAGCTCTTCTGCAAGGGATAGGGAGGACATCTTCAGATAGGAAGCTTCAGGGGATGTGACAGTATACCTTGGGGCAAGTGTTTCTCAGAATTATTTGAGATCCTTGTGAAAAGTATACATTTTTGGCCCAGTCATGGTGACACACCTGGTTGGATGCTACTATGTAATAGTGAAGCCTATCAAAACGTCCAGGTTCAGACTCAGGTTGACTTGAACAGGGCTGCACCTGTGTGTCACTTTGGCTAGCTGAGAGGTTGGGGTTATGGATTGTTGCATAGTGAGACCTTATCAGGGGTGCCTGTCTCTCTGTTACATGAAATTATGCATTTCAGATGGTAAGTCCTTGTTGTCTTGATGTTCAACAAATTTTCCAAAAATGTTTCTTAAGCTACAGAACTTGGGGAAGTATTAATTGGATTTTAGTGTGCATGTGCCTACATAACTACAGGCAGAAGAATAAAGTAGACTGTAATAGCACCAGTTTGGGAAGTCAGCAAGGCACATTTCTGAGTTGATTTAATATGGAAAGCGGCAATGTCTATGGCATTGACACTCTGCACATATTCTGGAGACTGTTTGCTATTAAACTGTAATTAAAAAAAAAATAAATACAACTAACAAACAAAAACTAGTACCAGAATATAAACCAGTTACCTTACAAAACACACTACTTAATTCAACTGAAATTTTTTTGTTGTTTGGCTAAACTTTCTCAGTGAAGGAAGCAGTAGGTGAACTTATATTCTGGCACTAGTTACTTATCACATTGCAGATGGCCCTTTGTTTAGCACTGCTCAAAGATGCAATAGGCATACAGTCTTTTCAAAGGACTAACAAGTGTAGGATACTTCAGAAAGTGACTCAGAGCTATAAAAAGAGATTCCCAAATCAAAATTTAATGTTTAACTATCTAAAAATATAACAGTGGGCCAACTAGTTAACTGTAACTCAACGTCTCTGACTCTATGTAATTATCCTTAATGTGGAACGTGGAAACACTCCTGCATTTGCTGTGTTGTCAGGTGAGCTCTCCAAGGTCAGAACACCTGAAGCCTCCATGATAGGAGGGCCCTGGCCACAGTCAGTCCCACTTCCCGCTGAGCAATGGGAACCTCAGTTGGCTGCTAGTTGACTCTGATTGGCCACTTGGAAGACTGCTTTGCAGTAACTATATGTCAAAAATAAAACTTTTATTCTCAGGAAATGTGTTCACATTTTTTTCTCAGGAAAGCAGGCACTATGGAGAGTTTTGTCTTGTCTGGAATGGCTGGATGTTCACAGTGGCTAAGAAATCCCTTGGGAATGAGCTGGGTAGCAATTCCAGATGGGGTGGAACCTTTTGTAGGAGAAAGACAGAAGGGCAAAATGGGGATGAGGCCAAATATAAGACACTGCAGACTGCAGACTAGGACTTTCTATAACCATTAATAGAGGATTCATGAGACATGTATAATTCTAGTGATAATGATTATTTAAATTTATTTTTTTTACTTTCTGAGAATTTTACATGTAATATCTTGTGTTGGGGTACTGGTATTTTATCTTATCTGCAGATTACTGATAATTAAACTGTGACTCAACAATTAAGAAATGGGACCAGCAGGTGGCAGAATGGTTACATAGCTATTCTCCCACATGGCTAGCCATGGTTTCAGTCCCAACCCAGAGACTTAAAACTCACACCAGAGCATGTGTGTGCATTTGCAAAATCCCAAGAGGAGAGTGGAGGAAAAGGGATGTGGCACAGCCACCACCCCCCCTTGAGGTGATTTCTCACTTTCTGTCTCTCTGGCCTATAGCACAAATCTCTCTCTAAAAACATAAAAAAATTAAAAATAGGATCAGGGTCTGGTCCTTGTGGCCTAGCAGTTAAGGGATCCAGTTCCCACATGGCTGACTATGATTTGAATCCCAGCCCTGGTAGCTTGAAAAACATAATGAGCACATGTGAGTGAGTGCTCAAAATCTTGACAGAATGGAGAAGTGAAGGAGAAGGGATTATGGTGTGGCCACACCGCATGGGGGGTGCTTTCTCTCATCGTCTCTCTGTCCCTCTCTGGTAAGTACATGTGCCCTCTAGCAAAAGATAGAAAGGAATAAAAAAGAAGGATAAGGGACAAGGAGGGGGGAAGAGAAAGAGAAAAGAGAAAAGAAGAAGAGAAAAGGATAGAAAAGAAAAAAGAAAAGAGAAAAGAAAAGGCAAAAGAAAAGAAAAGAACTGGGGTCAGTTGGTGGAGCAGTGGTAACATGACACTTTGTGATGCTGGACCTGCATGGGAGGAGGGTCCCAAGTTCATGTCCTGAGGCCTCCCTGTGCACTTTGGGTACATGCACCTATGCCCATGATCTGCCTATGGGCTGACTGAGTCTGGGGCTGGATTTGGTATGAGGATACTATTGGTAATACTGCCTCTCTATTGTTCTTTCTCTTGTAAAAAAAAAACCTTAAAAAAATAATTAAAAAATGGCTATGTCGCTGGAGAGAAAAAAACGCCGGGCGCGTGTGCGTGCGTGCCCAAGATTGGAGGAAAAAATTTCCTGCTTTCTATCTCTCTGTCTCTCTCTGTCTTTAAAGATTAAAAAGTAAAGTTCCATTTTTAAAAAACTAAGTAGTATTTTCAACTCTCTATAGGAAGAAATGGCAGAGAAGGGATTTGAACCTAAATATGCCTCTCTTGGTGATCCTTGTATGTAACCAGGAGTTTATAAAACCATGAGCCTCTGAAGCTAAAAAGACATGTAGGGCCAGCAGGGTGTTGTGGTAGAAAAAGCAGCTGGATCCTACATGGCTGACTGCCTGGTCTAGTGCTGTGCTTGGCTGCTTGAAAAACACACCAGGTATGTCTGCCCCAAAATCCTAGAAGGAGAATGGAGGAGAAGAGATTGCAGCATAGCCATCACCCGCAGGAAGTGCTTTCCCCCTCTTTCTCTGCCCCTCTGTCTCTCCTAGGTGAGTGCACATGCCCTACAGTAAATTAAAATAAATTTGAAAAGGCATGTCATCGCTTTAATAACCATTGGTTTCAAGTCTGAAGAGCAATCGTGGTGTTTCCCTGGAGGTGCCATAGCCCACTTGAAGGGATGTCTGGAGAAGATAGCAGGTATTCTACTCAGAGGTGCTGTGCCTCCCACAAAGTCAGCCATCGTGAGTTCTTGACTGCAAGTTTTGCATCTGTGTGGTTTTTACACACTTGGAAAAATACAGTGAGTTTATTTAACATATAAATTTGTTGCAAGCAGACAAGTTAAGAAAAAAAAATTTGCATCATTCTCACTTTTTTTTTTCCTTGTTTGTTTGTTTGTTTGAAGGAAGAGAGAGGCGTTTTAAACGTCACACATCCACAGGCAGCCATGTAGTTCTAGGTGAAGTAAAGCACAGAAAATGCCACTGACATTTATTCGTTCTTGTCCCCAGGTAAAGCATTTTACCTTAGAAAGCTGTTGTGAAAACCTGATGGATTGTTCTATCCTCCAAGCTATTAATTTAAAAACATTCATCACTGGTATCTGCCTCAGACTTGCAAACTGTTGTGTGAAAATACAAGTTTACATCTTAATTCCATGGCTTGGTTTGGAGTTTAGGTCAGGGAATGTGCATGGTGTTGGTAAGGTGTTCTCCGCACACGAAAATAGAACTTACAAAAGTGTGTTTTTAGGGACCAGTAGGTGGCGTGGTGGTTAAGGCACTAGAATCCCACATGGATGACAATGGTTCAAGTCCCAGACCTGGTGGCTTGCCTTCTCACATTCCCTCTTTCTCTCTTTGTCTCTCTCTGGTGAGCACATGAATCCTGTAGCAAATATGAAATAATAATAGTAATAATAAATCAAATTAAATGAATAATTCTGAAAGAAAGAATTGCTTTAAAAGTGAAAGCTTTAAAAATAACCTATTTGGATGCTGTTTTGTGACTACTAGTGATTTTCAAAGGTAAGGAGGTATTTCACATTAATATTTAGAAACCTGACTGTATGTAACATTTGTTTTCAGTGGTTTATAGATTTCCATTCATTTGCAGCCATTCCCCTAAGGCATGGGATGATAACATTCATGGTGTCATGGAATGGGCCAGCTGTTCTAATTCATAGAACTTCACGCACACAAATATTCCTGAGGTGTTTGTACTTTACATAACTTTATGTTTATATGACATACAAAAACACTTTCGTGCATTTCACTTAAAGAAAAAAGTTTATTTATTTATTCCATGAGAGAGAGAGGAACAGCACTGTCAAAAGGGTCTGCACACCATGGTCCATATCCAGCCTCAGCCAGGCAGATCCAGAGCATGGGCATTCATGCACACCCTATGAGTACATGAAGGCCTTAGGACTTGAACCTGAGTCCGTCCCATGTGGACCCAGCATCACCGAGCATTGTGTTACCACACCACCACCAGCTGGCCCCTGTGAGGCATTTCACATATGTCTTTCATGGATTCGGAAGGCTCTCTGAGCACTGGGCTCAGTGCCTGTCCAGAGCCCTCAGCCTGGTGTGTAAGGGTTTTACAGTGATCCCAAACTGGAGACCCACATAGATGGTCCTGCCACATTAGCACAGCACAACATCCCCAGAGGCTGATTTCCTGTGAGGTCTGAGAGCCCTGCTGTAATCTGGCAAGCTTAACAAGTAAAAATGTAGCTTTTAAGCCTTATTTTAATATCAACTTTATAAATGTTTGGATTTCAGAATGAAAAATCAGCAGAAATTGCAAATAAGTACGAGGAGCTATCAGAAAGCATGTAATATGCTGAGGGTTAGATGAGGAAAAAAGTGCTGACCCTGTAGCCTAATGGCTAAGGGAGCTGAATCCCACATGGCTAATTGCAGTTTGAATCCTGGCCCTGGTAGCTTAAAAAACCTGCCAGGTATATGCATATGTTTGTGCGTGTGTGAGTGCGTGCGTATGTGTGTGCATGTGGGTGCCCCAAATCTCAATAGGTTGTGAACAAATTGAGAAGAAATTGCAGTGTGACCATGCTCCATCAGGGGAGTGCTTTCTCCCTCTTCCCTTCTCTTTCTTTCTCTCGCTCTTTTTCTGGCAAGAGCACACACCTTCTGGCAATTAAAACATATCTGAGGAAAGAAGACGAAAGAGTTGGCTGTGACAATGAAACCATGTGAGGGAGGGCTTTATATCTGCTGAGGACTAGAAAACCTTATAAATTCAATTAATTTAAATTATAAATGAAAAGAGTGAAATTTCATTTGTTAAATGAACAGATTGGGATCATGTAAGTGGAGGCAGGGATGAAGGGAACTCTGTTTACCGACAGAAAACACTTTTTCACAATGCCTAAGAGATTACAGTGCAGAAAAATCCCAGAAATTAAGGCCAACTAGCTTCTTTCCCAGGAAGAGAGAGTTCTAAATATGGCCCAGGGTACAGACTTTTACCGGTTGTGGGGACAGACGGCCTGTTCTAACTTACCTTTCGATTTTACAGGCCACGGTTCTTTCACCTAAGGACTCTGCAGATTGAACTGAGTTAAAAGATACACATTTTTGGCACTCCTGAAGTTATTGTCTACTTGGAAAACCCAGTAATATCTAGTATTCCTAGAATCCTTCTGCTGACAAGCTTAAATATATGCTATGAAGAAAAATGTTTTTTGAACCTGCCATGATAAAAGACCACAAACATTCAAGGCGATTTTGATTCATGCTACCTCTTGCCATTTTACTCAAGAAGTGTATTTCTGCCTCCACAGTTTATGCTCCCGGGCTGAGGAAACAAGTTTCATAAAAAAAATGTAACTACAAAGCATAAATGGGAAAATCCTATCCTGACATTGAAATTCTCTTTTAGTGAAGAGGATTTAAAAAAAAAATGTTGAGCTATATCATAAAAAGGCAGTGTTTGATTTCCTTAGAGGGCAGAAGGGTATCTGGGTGTCTAAAGAGTTAGGGACCAGGGAAAACATGACATTTTCTCCCAGTAGTTATCCAAAGTCCAGCTACACAGGCTGTGAAGAACTGGGGTCTCTATCAGGTCCTCTGATGGGGACAATGCTGAGTCTAACCCCAATACTCAGGGGGTGGCCCTGCCTGGGTGCTTCTGGTGGGTCAGGCTCTGAGGAAAATAGAGTGAGCATAAGTTTGATCCACATGAAAACCTTGGGACATGGGCACCACCGTAGCCTCACTTTCCCAGAAAACTGAGGCATAAAGGAATCAAGGTACTAGCAGTGCCCGGATTAAAGGGGATCTGGGATGCTCAAGTCTGTGCTTGTCACCACTGTGCTCTCCGCTCTTGTTCTGTAATGCTCTGGCTGGGCCTGGCTGTGAAGGGCAGGCTCCTGCAGCTCAGCTGCCACGGAGCCTGCAACAACACCTCCCCATTCCTGTCTTGTCCAGGCTTTCGTTGTCACTTGCTTTATGACCCAACAGCCCTTGTGGCTGTTGCTGCTGCTGGTGGCCCAGAACTGTCACTTTGCCCATTGTCATAACCACTAGGTCTCCTTTCATCTTTGCATGAGAGTATCCTTTCTAGGGCTCAGAAGAGGTGGAGAGCCAGAGTACTGAATTTAAGCGTTACTCATTGGTTTCCATCAACGTACTGCAGTTATGCTGGGTAACATCTATGGGCAAGATGGCGCCAGAGCCCGAGTAAACGTAAGAGCAAGACAGCTCTTACTGACACAGAGTAGGGAAAGAAAAGCTGAACAGAAAGTTCCTGAGCTTTCTCAGGGATGTCAGAGAATTCACTTACCTTTATTGATCTTTAATTCCTTGTGTCTTAAATGGGTATAAAATAGATTTGTGGGATTTGTTTTGAGGATTACTTTATTTGTATATTTAAAGGCTCCAACATAATGCTAGCATGTCATTTCTTTTTTTATTTTTTTGAGAGATTTTTTGCTATAGGGCGTGTGTGCTCACCAGAAAGACAGAGAGAGAGAGACAGAGAGACAGAAAGCAAGAAATCACCCTCCTGGGGGGATGGCCATGCTGCAATTCGTTCTCCATTCTCCTCTCAGGATCTTGGGCATGCACATACACGCACCCAGCATGAGTTTAAGCCACTGGGTCCAGGACTTGAACCTCTGTAGACTATATGGGAGTCCAGAGACGTAGCTATTATGCCATCTGCTGATCCCCTCAGTTCTTCTATTTTTTAGATGGCAAATGGCTGGCATCTTTAAAAACCACATAAATAAGCATGAAATCCACCCTGGGGAGGTGAGAAACAGAAGTTTCTTAAACACACAGAGTTTATTGCTTTAATGCAACCTGGTCCTGTCAGCTTTTCCTGAGCTGTGAAATTACTGTTTTATGTTTTACTGTTTTTACAGCTATTCGTGACTCTACCCTGCCTAGGCATTAATGGATTTTTATAAGAACTGGGCTAATTAGAAAAGACAAATACTACCAGGGCTTGTGTACGTTCTCTGAGAAGGAGGAGTGGGCAGGTGACAATGGGAAAAGTCTCGAAGGAGGGCGTCTGACCACACAGACCCCAGAGACTGTTCTCTCAGACCATGTAGCTGAAGGAAAGCTTTATTTTCCCCTCAATTTCTGCGTGTGAAAGAGGTGTAGTTCCATATTTTCTTTTTGATACTTATGGAGTATCAAAGGAAAAACCATTTCTAAGGAAAAACCATTAAGTTTTGACTATCTTGGACTTCTGGAGGCAGCATCAACTGGATGACCGTATTCATTTGCTATAGCTAAGTGACGTACACTGAGTGTCATAAGCAATAGGCATGTCTGACTCAGCTCTGAAGGTGGAGGTCTGGTTCATTCTTTGACTCTGAGGGACAGAGTGTTCTAGGCCTCTTTCCCAGCATCTGGAAATTTACGGGCAATCGTTGGTGTTCCTTGGCTTATAGAGACATCACCCCGATTTCTGTCTTTATGTTCGCATTGTTCTCTTCTAATGTGTGACTGTGTCCATGTTTTCCCTTTCTGTGAGGACACTAGTACTAGACTATTAGATTAGGGCCCACCTTTTTCTAGTGTGACTTCATCTTAGCTAGTTAAATTTGTAACGATTCTATTTCCAAAAATTACATTCTCAGGTACTTGGGGTCAGGACTTTATCCTCTAAGTTTTTTTTTTTTTTTTTTTTGGAGAGGTTTTTCGCTATAGGGCGCGTGCGCTCGCCAGACAGACAGAGAGAGACATAGAGACAGAAAGTGAGAAATCACCCCCCAGTGGGGATGGTCACGCTGCAATCCCTTCTCCTCCATTCTCCTCTCGGGATCTTGGGCACGCACGCACAAGTGCCCGGCGTGACTTTTAAGCCACTGGGTCTGTGATGCGAACCATGGTCGACTACGTGGGAGTCCAGTGACATAGCCATTATGCTAACTGCTGGTTCCCTCCTCTAAGTTTTTGAGGGGAGAAAGGTTCACACTTGAACTCATGACAATGGTTTCCACTGGGAGTTAAACTCTATTGTATTAAGATGACTGAAATCTCCCAGAGAGAGATGGCATCACCCCAAGACACTGCACTTGCCTGGTAGTACAAACTCGTGATTCTCACTTTCACGTGCATGTGAATCGCTTGGGGATCTGGCTAAAATGCAGACACTGATATTATGTGTCTGGTGTAGGGGCTGAGAGTTTGCATTTCCAGAGAGCCCCAGGGCAGTGCCCATGCTGCTGGTCCTGCTGGTCCAGGGACTCACTCTTGAATTGTGAAGGCCTATGCTCTCTGAAGAACACCCAGAGGATGAGGAAGAAAGTCTGCAAAAGATGATTGAATTGCAGGGTAATGATGAAATGAGACCTATCCTGGATCCAGATGCCTGCCTGGGCTGGTATGCCAGCTTCTGCAAAGCCCTCGGAGCTCAGACAGTGGTGACAGGAGCACAGGCTGGCTGTCGGCAGCACGGGCAGGAGCACAGCTGCGGGCACATGTGCCGATGATGTTAATAAGCCCACACACGGCCTGATTTCTCTGTCCACCTCACAGAGCATCATTAGCCAGACAGCCTGAGCGGGCTGCTGACTCTAATTAGCACGATGAGTGGAGCCTGGTGAGGTATGGCTGGAGTTTCAGAGCTACGATGGACTTTGTTCCAACAGAGCCCTGTCTATTCATTTTCAAGTGAGGAGCTGAGCTCCAAGGAGGCAGCAGTAAGGCCAGGACCAATGCCAATGCTTGGTCTAGTCCTTCCCTCTTTATAGCACTGCTATGATGGGAGACAGAGGCAAGATACCTGATCCTGCCCTAGTGAGAGAATTTTGGGCCAGGTGGTGGTACAGCAGTGACACAGTTGGACCCACGTGGGAAAAGTTCTGGGTTCCCATCCCAGGACCTCTCTGTGTATACTGTGTGCATACACATGCCTGTGATCTGGGCCAGCTGAGGCTGGGTGTGGATTGTGGCATGGAGGCTCTACTAGGGGTGCCTATCTCTCCATCTCTCTCTTTACCTACCCTTCTTTTTCATGGAGGAAAGAAAATAAAACATGAAGTTTCAGCTTTAACTTTTAGCTAATAGATCGAAGTTATAGATAAAGGAGCCAGAATATTAATAACAGAGAAACCTAGGACAGCAGTCTGCTGGGTCAAGGGTATTGGTGGTAATGGGTGTGCTGGCAAGGGACTCCTCACCAAGTCCCACCTCCATTTCCAGGTAAGTTTCCCTTGTTGATGTCATTCGTGGTGCCCCCAGTGGAAATGCACTTTGTCAAAGCAAGGACGCCATGTTAAAACTAGCAACAGAAGGCTAGGCTGGGGAAACAAGGTACCTGCAGTTATTAAGAACTGGTATAAAGCACTTGAGGGCTGGCTCCATGGTGCAGCAGTAATACGCTGCTCAAGAGAAGCTAGTTTGAATTCCCAGACTGCTTAGCCTGAAACATGGCAGGAATGTGTAGGAGAGCCTGGGCTTGGGCAGGCTAAAGAGAGGGATGGTAGCATAATGAGACTTAGTGGAGGGTGCTCATTTCCCTCTCTTTCTCTCACTTTCACTTGCACATGCACGCATTCTGTCATGAATAAAGAAAAATAGTGAAAGTACTTGAGAAAGCCCTTTCCTACCTAGGAACCTACATCAGAAAAAGCATCTGGTTGAGTATCTCTGGAAGTCAGGAGGGGAGTGAACTCAGGTCCTTTAGCAGAGAAGGACCTCGTCATCAGCCCTGGGATAGAACAGGCTAAACACAAGCTGGAGGTCCCCTCACAACACAGTGGCACTGGCAGCGTTTCAGCTTAAAGGCTGTGCTTTTCTATCCTTTGAGGCTATTTCTCCTGAGATTGAGGGAACGGGCTCCAGAGTGGTGGGAGCAGTTGGGGGGGAGTCAGAGCTATGAGCAGAGGTTGGAAGAGAAGCCAAATCAGGCGAATAATGGCATTGCCTAGGCCTTCCATGCATCTCAACTTCCACCACTCTCCCAACTTAATTTTAAGACATTTGTCAACAAATATGAGGGACTTTCCAAAAGTTCATGTAAAGTGAGTATCACACACAAAAAAACAAACAAATAAACGAACAAAAAAACTCCACGGATTTCAGAATTTTTGCTTCAAAATAAACTTGTATGGGCCAGCAAATATCATGGTGATTAAGGTGGCTCGATCCCACATGGCTGACCATGCAGACCGAGTCCTGAACCAGGAAGATTGAACAAACATGTTGTGTGTGTGTGTGTGTGTGTGTGTGTGTGTATCTAAAATGCAGAAAGGAAGGAGAAATGGAGGAAAAGAAAACCAACAAAACCAACCAACCCATGCTTCAAACCCATGTTTTTCATGAATTTTTTGAAGTACCATGGTATTCCTGTCTGGTTCATGCTGGGCAGAGATGTTATAAATATCCCAGAATTTATAGAACAGGTCCCATAGCAAAAAATTATCTAGCCAAAAATGTCAATAATACCATAGTTGAGAAACCTTGTACTAGTGTAAATCAGCCAGATGATACCAGAATTATCCTAACTAACAGATTATAAGTGAAAAGGATATACCTTGCTAGGGATTTTTCCCCTAGGAGGTTTATCTTTTTAAATGTATATAACAGCAGAAGTCTCCACTCTGTTTTAGTTTAAACTACGTGTAACATTACACTACGTACATG
This sequence comes from Tupaia tana, assembly GCA_026018925.1. Lineage (NCBI taxonomy): Eukaryota > Metazoa > Chordata > Mammalia > Scandentia > Tupaiidae > Tupaia > Tupaia tana. The sequence continues at coordinate 109,190,076 of JAKSZU010000003.1, forward strand.
TAATGTTTCATGTCCTTCAAAAGTGAGTGAAATAGTCTAAATGTGACTCTCAGATAGAAGAGAACAGTAAGCAGAAGCACACTGAAGAATGTAGACTTTATGTTTGAGACGAAAGGTACTAGAAACTTGACATTTTCAGATTGTCAAGAATCAACCTGCAGATATCACTTAGTTTGCACTTTCTGCATTTGTTGTGATGATTAGATAAGGGCCTATAACAAATCAAAGAAACAAAACCCTGCTGAGATGTGAAGGGTGGCAGTTGATTGGGTTCGTTCACTGTTTCCCAGATACTCAGATCAAATCCATGCGTTAACAGCATTTCACGTTGCAAATACCACGGGCAATTAGGGTTACTTCCGAACAGTGGGAATTTACGCCACCAGAAAATACCATATTGAGACAACTATTGTAGGGAAACAAGGGGCAGAATCTCAAGGGAGAAATCACTTCAGTTAGATAGTCTATACCACTGTTAGGGACCGGAAACATTGGTGTAGCAGAAACACAACACACTGGGATGCTGGATCTACACGGGAAGGTCCCAGGTTCAGGTCCAGAGATCGCTTGGAGCCTGCAAGGCATGTGTGCTAGTGTGCCTGTGATCCAGGCTGGATGAGGCTTGGTGTGAATTGCCATGTGATGACCCTGGTGGGGTCATCTGTCTTGCTCTCTCTCTCATCCTCTCTGTGTCTCACCGGAAGATATAAAATAAACTTACATAAATCACTTTCTGGGCAGATGATATTACCAAAATATGTATTGGTTTGGAAGAGTCACATAAAATCATATAAGCCAGTCTATAATGTTATCCATATCAACTTCATGATTTACTCCTCTATGAATCCAGGCAATATTTTCTTTGCTTTCTTACAATATGCTAGGCCTCTGTGAAGAACACACCACATTCATATTCATTGCCCCTCTCCATCACCTTTCCAGCCCAGTGGGCAGACGAAAGTTGACCTGCAAGTACAGTTATGCAAATGAGGACATGTTTAGTTTTGCGTGGTGCTACCAGTCACAAGAGCAATGAAAGAATTAGTTTAAGCCATCGTGTGGTTCTTCCAAGTGAAAGAAAGTTTCTTCCAGTGAGTTGAAATAAACAGGGAGAGTCTCATGGGCCAAGGAAGACTTAGGCATTACTAAGGCAAAGATGTGTGCTCAGTGGGGCTTGTTTGTAGAGTGAAAGTACAAATGGGCAATTAAGGAAGAACAGTAATTTTGATGTGAATCAGTGCTTTTTTGTTTTGTTTTGTTTTTCAAAAGAAGCTAGGTTACGTATGTGGACCCTCGAAGCAAATCTGAAGTATGCCACTGTGAGGTTAATTGGTGCCACCCCTCTCCCCAGCATTGCATTGAACTGTGAGGCACTACTACTGCCCATCATGGCAGGAGCTGGAGAAATTTGCCATGAGTCATGGCATGTTCCGTAAACTTGACTTCGTTGGAGAGACTGCATTTGATCTGTTCATCTCCTTAATTCTAGAATGTTGTGCTGGTATAGGACTTTACCTTTTCGCAGAGGATATTAACTGTCACAGACAGCATGTTCCATGATGAGCTAAATTTATTTTCTAAATTTGGGGGGATGTCTTATTTTCCCCAAGATGCCATCAGAATGTCAAAATAGCATCTTTGTTCAAGATGAAAGCAGCAGTGGGCCAGAATTTGAATTTTCCTTCACAGCAGCCAACAGCAAGCATGTGCTATATAGCCTTTTGTGAATGCAAAGACATCTTTAAAATAGAACTAGAGTGTTTTCTAGGCAGCTTGAAAGAAAAAAAGAAATGGAGCTAAAAGTGACCTAAACAGCTTGTGACTAATTCTTCTCCCTTTTCATGTTCTGTGATTGGCAGCACTTGCCACTGTTTATATTCTCAAGAAATAAAGATCCAGCTACAAAATTAAAAACAAACCCAATTTCAAACACCATCTCAGAGAGCTTCTAACAAAGTCTGTAATAGATTTTCCCCCCACCACGAGCTGAAAGGAGGGCAGACAGAATCTTCGTCTTCCCTCCTTGCGGTGTAGACAGAGGGACAAAATGAGATCAAATCCAGAAGCAATTGATTTGTTCTTCATTCAGATCTTTATCAAGAACTCAATTAATGGCCAGCTAAATCTGAACTTGCTCTATTACATTTCCCAAACCATTGCTAAAAACTTAAGTATCTTTAATTAGTTTTTATTGAAAAACATAAATAATGGTAGCATTGACGCTCTTGGATTTAAATTCAGTTATTGGCAATAGTAAGGCATTCAGGCACTTTCATTACCTCCTGCAAGTGTCTGGTGAATCACTGTGAGATGGCTTTTTAAAGATATCCTAATAAAACTTTCCTGGTTTGTTATATGAGGTACCACTAAAAGCCATGCTCTCCTCGTAATTGTGAGCCTAACTGTTTTAATCTGTTTCAATATTGGCTGCATGAAGGGAAAAGAGAATCTAGAAATATCGTCTCTTTTATTGTTTGACCTTGAGCAACACCCTACTCTTGTCTCAAAACCCATGATTCCCGTGGATAGGACCCCACATTTTTTGCAGAACTGGCTGAGTGCGTGAGCTGCCTAAATGTCAGCCGAATTGTTTTGTGCCATGACTATGGCACAGGGCACTGTCCCCTGGGATTCCTACATGCACCTCCCTAGATGCGCGTTGGGCTAGCTGTTATCCTATGCTCTTGCAGACCCTTCAACTGGCCATGCGCATTCTCTGTACCAAATGTTTGATTAGGATATTAGAATTAAACTTTCTAATCCTGAAATGGAGTAGACTCCCAATGTTCAACCTCACATTCAAAGCTGGTTAATAACCTTCTAAAGGCATTTTTGCCCTTTGAGCTCATAATTCAACCAACATAATTTACCTTCCTATTGTGTGCGTGTGTGCATGTGTGTGTGTGTATGTGTGAAAACATTCTAGGAAACTCTGGAGGCATGCCCATTATCTACCGTACCTCCTGCTGCATTGTTCCTTTCCAAATAGTTTGTGCCTTTATCTTGGAAATGAATATATTATCAACTTGCAAGAATCATTTTAGCACTGGAAACCATGGTTAGGATATATCATCTTTATCTGAATATCTCGGCAATCTAGGAATTTTGGTCTACATTGTGAAGTTGGGCCGTGTGCCGAATTGCTTTGATAAACTGGTCTCTGCTTTCACAGATCAGACTTTTTCTCTCAAGGCTGCACACACATTACTTCTCTGAAGATGGAGCCAGAGATATTTCACAAAGACAGCAGAGTTTATGAGAAAAGAAGGAGAGATAAACTCTTGCCTTTCTCAAAAAGAACTGATAAGCCGTGTTTTACTTGCTTGCAATTTTGGAGTTGGACATCTGCAGCTCATTAATTATCCACAACTGTCATTCAAATAAATTAATTGGAAAAAAGTAAAGTACGTCTTAAGGATAAAAATAAATTTATTTTTTCCCCCCTCATTTTCCTTTAAACTAGCAAGACACTGAGCCATGTTCAACTTCAATGATGCATCACATTGTTAAAATCTTTTGTCTTGATCATATCACCATAGTCTTTATTTCCTCAGATATACTATCTAGTATTTCATCAAGACTGAAAAAATGTAATTTCTTCCTGCTGAGAGCTTCTTTCTCTCTCCCTTCATTTTCTTCCTTTTCCCTTTTTCTCTCTCCTTTCCTGTATGTTTTTTTTCCAGACTACCTCCAGCAATCCCTTATTTCCTCTCTCCTGATGTAGGCACCATTGCCGTCTTTTATCATAATTGGAGACTTTAGCAGAGAATCATAATAATATTTTGATTTATAAATTAAGTTCTAAAAAGGACACCTTTCTTTGCCTGGCTTATTTCTCTGAGAGAAAAGAATTTACAGTTCAGTAGATTTTTACTACAGTTTTCTTCTATTGCTTAGCTTTTCGTTTTAAATTGATCAAAATTCTGGCACTTTTGTAGTATATTTCTTCACTGCTTTCAGCATCAACTGAATATTAGAATTGTTCAGTTCATTGCATAGACTAAAATCAATAGAACTTTTGTCTGGGAAAGAATTAAATCATAGTGTGGCAAAATCAGATTTTCCTATTTTCAGCTTCTTTTACAATAGCATCTATCAGGACTCCAGCTGATGTCAAAAAGATGGCTAATTTTCAAAATGGGGAAAAAAAAAAACCATGGAGTTGTAAAAATATTAATCATTGATCCCAATTTTTAAAATATGTGTTGTACTTGTGTACATGCATGTGCCATATTTAAGTGCATATTTACTGTACACACATATGCCGTATAAAAAGGCAGTATAATGCACTATTTGTTATATGTATTATGTAGATATACTCCTTCCTTCACATAAAGATACTGCAACATCTTAATGTCTAGGTCCTGGTAGCTTATGGGTTGGAGTCATACTAATCTGGGGTCATCTGCTTTGATTTTTAAAATATGCCAATGTGCATTGTCCTAAGATAGTATAGTAGGAATACTCTTCAAATTATTTGTCATTGAAATTCTTTATTGTTGAATATTTCATAAGATACCATAAGGATCTTAAGTATCTCAATAAGTTTATTTGTGCAATCATTTATCCATTTATATTTGGGTTCACTGCAGAGTTATTTACTGAGCCCTAAGTGCCATGAATTTCCTAAGGCAATGGTGACATAAGGAAACAAAAGCTAAAGTTCATCAAAGACTGAGAAAAAGTTCACTGGATGTTAGTGACTTCTTAGAGAAACTCTTTCTCAAGTATGTAACATAAGAAATAAAAGAAGAAACATTACAATTAATGAGTCAGAATAAAAGGAATCATAAAGAACTATTAAACACAATGATATGCTAACAAATTGGATAAACTAGAAGAAATGAATAAATTTCTAGAAAAATAATCTACCAATACTGAATCAAGAAGAAATAGAAAGTTTGAACAGTGTGGAGGGCACTGCTTACGGAAGCCATCTTGAGCTATCTGCCATCTTGAGCTATCCGCCATCTTGGAAACCATTAGGCTTCACTTCCTCACTGAGCAAACCGGTTCTCAGAAATCATGTGACCAACTGTTCTCCCCCGAAGTGGTTGGGTTTCTAGGCAATGGGAAAGATCCACCCACATCAATGATTGGTTCATGCTGTTCTATCTCATTTGTATTTCAGGCAATCAATCAATGCCCACCAGCTTGTATATAAGCTCGCTGTTCTTCCTTAATAAGTGAGACTTGATCGGCACCTCGTCTTGTCTCCACTCTGTGTGTCTGTGTGTCTGTCCCATCTCTCACTCCCTCCCCCAGGGAACCTGTTCGACTGTCCCGTAGGTCCGGACAGAACAGACTCATTGAAATTGTAATCAGAGATTGAAATAGTAATCAGAAAACTCCCAAAAAACTCCTGGGTCACATGGCTTTAGGAGTGAATTCTTGCAAACATTCAAAGAATAATTAATACCAATTCTTCTTGAACTTTAAAAAAAAAAAGGTAGAAGGAGCACTTCCATACCAACTTTATGAGGCCGGCAGCACCCTGACACCAAATCCTAAGATAATACAAAAAGAAAAAAAATTATAGGTCAATATATCTGATAAACAAAGAGGCAAAAATCCTGAATAAAAATACCAGCAAACTGAATTCAACAAGTTAAGAGGATTATACCATGACCAGGTGAAATGCAAATTTGTTTTAATATACATAAACAATCAATGTGATCTAACACATTGACTATCTCAATAGACACAGAAAATTCATTTGATAAAATTTAGCATCATTAATGATAAAAATTCTTAAAAAACAGGTCTGGAAGAAAATTTCCTCAGAATATAATAAAGGCCATTTATGAAAAGTCTACAACTCTAATAATATTATTGATGAGAAAAACTGAAAACTTTTCCTGTAGAATATGGTACAAGACAGGGATTCCCAATCTCACCACTTCTATTCCAGGAGTACTGGAAGTATTAGCAATAACAATAAGACAAGAAAAAGACATAAATGGCATAGAAATCAGAATAAAGAGGTGGCAGGATCCTTGTTTTTTTTTTTTTTTTTTTTTTTTGGGAGGTGTTCGCTACAGGGCACGTGTGCTCGCCAGACAGAGAGAGACATAGAGACAAAAAGCGAGAAATCACCCCCCAGGGGGGATGGTCACGCTGCAATCCCTTCTCCTCCATTCTCCTCTCGGGATCTTGGGCACGTACACACATGCGCCCGGCGTGAGTTTTAAGCCACAGGGTCCAGGACGCAAACCACGATCGATTACGTGGGAGTCCAGTGACATAGCCATTACGCTAACTGTTGGTTCCCAGGATCCCTGTTTTCAGATGATACAATACAATGTATAAAAAATTCTAAAATATACTAAAAATCTGTTAGAACCAGCTAATGAATTCAGTAGTTTCAAGATACAAAATCAACAAGCAAAAATGAGTTACAGTTCTTTATACCAATGATCTATCAGAACAAGAAAATTTAAAATATCCTATTTAGGATATCTTCATATAAAACAAAATACTTAGAAATAAATTTAACAAAGGAGATAAAAGATGTGCACATTGAAAACCATAAAATGTTGATGTAAGAAATTGAAGACATAAATAAATAGAAAATATCCTATGTTCATAGATTGAAATAATCAATATTTTAAAATTAAAATTCCCATATTATCTAAAGTAATCTGTAAATTCAATGAAATCCCTATCAAAATTTCAAAGATATTTTTTACAGAACAAAAGAAAATTCTAAAATGTGTATGAAACTACAAACAACCCCAAATAATAAAAATGATCTTGAGAAAGGAAAACAAAATTGAAGGCACCACAGTTTTTTTCATTTTAAATTGCATTATAAAGTGACAGTAATATAAGCCATATAGTACAGGCAGAAAAACAGACACATAAATGAATAGAACAGAATAGAGAGTTCAGAAATAAACCTCACATATATAGTCAAATAATTTTGAAATGTGCAATAAAAATATACAACACAAAAATTATAGTCTCTAATAAAATTTGTTGAGAAAAGTGAATATACACATGTGAAATATTGAAATTAGACTCTTAGCTTGTAGCATATACAAAAGTCAACTTAAAATGAATTAAAGACTTAAATATAACATTTGAGACCGTAAGTCTTCTAGGTGGAATGATTATTTTGGATGAGACATCAGAAACTCAGACAACTAAAACATGTCTAAACAGCAAAGGAATGAAAAAGAACATTAAAAAGTGACCTGTGATTGGAAGAAAATATTTAAAAACTGTATATGTGATAAAGGATTACTATCTAAAATAGATAAGAAACTCACCCCACTCAATAGCAAAAGCAAAAATGAAACCAATAAACTTGATTAAAAAAAAATGAGTAAAGGATCTAAATAGTCATTTTTCCTTCCAAAGAAGACATACAAACGGCCAATATTTACATGTAAAAGTGTTCAAAATCACTAATGATCAGGAAAATACAAATCAAAACCACAACTAGATATTATTCCACACTTGTTAGGATAATCATTATTAAAAAGACAAGTAGTGCACATGTAGACAAGGATATGGAGAAAAGAAAACACTTATGCATTGTTGTTATGGATGCAAATTAGTGCTGTCATTATGGAAAACAGTATGGATGCTTGTTGAAACAATGAAAACAAAACTATTATATGACCCAGTGATCCCTCTATGGGTATACATAAAGAAAATGAAATTAGTATGTCAAAGGTATAGCCGTGCTCCTATACTCATTAAAGCATTAGTCACAATAGTCAGGATATGAAAACAAACCAAGTGTCCATCTATGGATAAAGAAATTGCAGTGTATAGAATGGACAATGTTTATATATACACCATGGAGTTAAGGTATTTTAATGGAATATGATTACTGAGGCTTAAAAACAATGGAAATCGTGCCATTTGTGACTACATGGATGAACTTGGAGGACATTCTACTAAGTGATAAGCCAGACACAGAAAGAAAAATAGTGTGTAATCTCTCACATGTGGATTCTACAAATGTAATATACATAGAAGCAGATAGTAAGACCTTAGTTACCAGTGGTGAGAAGGTGGGGGAAATAGAAGATGTTGATCAAAGTGTGCAAAGTTGCAGTATGGTAAGATGAATGTACCTGGAAATCTAATGGACAGCATGAGGGCGACAGGTAATAATAGTGTGCTGTGTATGGGCAATTGCTAAGAGGGTAGATTGTAGATGTTCTCACCACACACATGTGTGTGCACACAGTAGCAATGAAGAAGATGAGCAATGTAATTTGCTTGACAGTGGAAACCATTTCACTATGTATGTGTATATCAAAACATCATGTTTATCCTTTAAAAATATATCATTTTTAAAAATGAAAAATAGCAAAGAATTAGAATGGCATTGGGAAGAAAAGAAATGACCAAGAATAATAGAAAGATTTAGGTGCAAGTTAGAGAGAGAGAGAAGCTGATAGAGGTGAAACTGAAGGCTGTATGAGTAAGGATTCAGGGACAGTGCTCGCCTTAGGAAGAAATAGAGAGACATTATTCTGAATAGTCAATGAGCTGCTAAAATTACAGTGGTATTTTGGGGTGAAGAGCAAGGTTTATGAAGGTGCTCAAGCTTGTGTGTGTATGTGTGTGTATGTGTGTGTGAAGTATAAGAATAGGACACTCAACATAAGGTGCTTCTGTAGAGAATTACATACTGTTATCATGTTACTCTCTCACTTTACCCGGAACATAGATCTCCTGCTACTGGAAAATGAGATTGTCATCCAGGCTTAACTCAAAGAGTTCTTGCCAAGAGTGTGTAAGAATGCTTTTTAAAATTTGAACTATCAATATGTATGAAACTACTTTAAGTAACATATTATGTTCCCAAAACTTAATCATTGTGTTTTTTGTTCTTTTCTATAAGAATTCACCTGTCTTGTAACCATGGTTGAAATAGCCACATTCAAGACTTGGGATAATTATGCTAGTTATTTAGACAAACCCACAATGAACTCTCATTTAGAAGGTTCTCTATGTTAAAGTGTTTAGAGACCAAAGCAGGTTAATAAGAATTTCTCAATAAAATGTCAGGGCACATATGTAAAAGAAACAGCAAAAAATTTTTATGATGCATTTATAATTGGCTAAAGTTTTCTGAAATTGCCCTCAGAAAAATAGTAATATCTTCATGTGAAAATCATTTACCTAAATATTCCAACAAATGTTTATTGAACAGCTATCATTTGTAAGACAATGTGCTCCTTTTTGTGGAAATGCAAAAATTTATGAGATTTGTCCTCAAGAATAAAAAGGGTCCCCCATGCAGCTGGACATTAACAATTGATGACTTGGTTTGAGATAGAAAGATGCCAGAGACTACCAAAATTGTTTCAGAGTAGTGGTGGAAAAATAAGTCCCATGACACAAGCAAGCATTAAGGATACTAGGAAAAGAAAGCCAAGACACTGAGGAAGTCAATCCAAAACAGCAAACTTGCCAAGCATCTCTGTGAGTGCCTCTGGATTTGGCTAACATATATTTATAGAGGTAAAGTTTTCTCTCTCTCTCTCTCTCTCTCTCTCTCTCTCTCTCTCTCTCTCTCTCTCTGTTTGTGTGTGTGTGTTTAGTATAGAAACTGATTGAGTAGTGATGTTTGACTCATAGATTTTGTTTGTAAAGAAGGTCCTGTGGGCTGTTGCATCTTTGAAGTGGCTGGCCAAGGGACTAGGCTGATGAGTCCTTCATTTTCCTTGGAATTAGGGAGCTTTATGATGACATACAAAACAGCATGTCAGCTCTTAAGTTTACCAATTTTCCAAGGTTAGATTACACTTCTTCTCTTTCAATTTTCTTATGGTGAAGTGGAATTAACACCTACAAGTTAATGTAAGTGCAGTCATCCCCACATAGTGAGGACTCAGTATGTTTAACGTCTTTCCTGACCAACATGGCAGCCTCTAGCCACATGTAGCTATTGAGGACTTAAAGTGCAACTAGAACCACATACTGAAAAGATGATATTTTGAGTGTGGAATGTTAAATAAATCTATCATTAAAATTAAGTTTTCTTCTTTCCTGTTTTTTCTCTCAATGTGGCTACTCTAGACAAAATTACATGTGTTTTTATTGAATAGTGTTATTCTAGGTAAGCTCTTTACTTAAAAGGGACTAATGACTTCAGTTAGCTGTTAAGACCAGAAGAGTTATCAGAACTGTCAACACACTAGGGGTATACTGGGAGGATGTTCTTCTCTCACTAGTTTTGTGGAGGGGAGGGCAGAGGAAGAAGAGCCTGGAAAGAGCAGAGGGAGTAGATGTTTGGAACACTGATTGTAAAGACAGCAACAAAGAATTAGTCGATGTCAGCCATAGGGAGTACACTGCTCTGCATTCAGTGAGGAGCAGTTGTTTTTCTCCCTCAGTAAAATGAGCTGAAGGGTGAGAGCTCTTGGTGGTGTGTGGATCATGTGCGGAGTCCCGACTTGGCTACATCTGGTCTACCATGAGAATGAGCAGGTTGGAGTAGTTGAGATTCACTGAAGGTGTGTAGAGAGGTCACGCATGCTATAGTATCTCTCATAGGAACACTCCTGGGGCTGCTATGCACTGCCAGTGACATGTCTGTGAGGGACATCTTCTTTCCTGATGCTGTAGTTATGTATCTTACCAGATCAGGTTGTCCATTGCCTTGTAGAGCTTTGCACCAATGCGTGGTTAGGGACTGTATCCAGTCTTCTCTTTATACTATGTTTGGTGAAACACTTTTTAGGAACTCTAAAGAACTGTGAAAAAATTAGATTACAGAATAATATAATGAAAATATCTAACTATGGTTAAAAATTTAAAAGCCCACATAAAAGGCTAGAGGGAGAGTAAAAATGAGAATAGAAAAAAAGATGTACTTTAGACCTAATGCAGTTTAGTTTATAAGCCCAATTCAAATATTTACTCCTACAGTTTTCAACATTTTATTGCCATTTTTTTCTCTTTTACAACTTGAAAGTCAATATGGTTTGAACAAGTGTGGAGAACCCGCTCTGGCTTATTTTGCTTTTATTCTGGTGTGTGGAAATCCACCAGGCCCTGCCTCTGAGTCCCGCCTGTCCCCAGCCCCCTTCCTTCCCCTTGCCTAGGTTTATCCTGTGAGTCAGATCCTTTATTACACAACCCTCTTTACCTTGGTGGGATCTGTGATTCATAAACATTTATCGATACATTTGATTTTTAGGGGGAGGGAGGAAAGCTTGTGTCTGCATTGATGCCCTGTACTCTGAAAGCTGTATCACAGGTAGAACTGAGGAAGAGATTTAAATACAACCCAGAAATGTTGGAGGTCGCCAAAGTGTGTACCGACAGAGCAAGTGTTAGGCACCCAAAGGACAAAGAAGGAACTGGTAGGATAGAGTCATAGAACATTATTTGTTGGGCTGGCCTCATCATCAAATGGCTGAAGAAGCAGAATGTCATACGGCCAACCATGGTTCAAATCCTGATCCCCAGGACTGGAAAGATATCAGACACATGTGTGCGGATGCCCCAAATTCTGTTGGGGTGCAGAAATGGAGGAGAAAAGATTGTGGCATGACCACGTCCTATTAGGGAATTCTATCTCCCTATGGTAAGCTCATGTGCCCTCTTGTCTTAAACAGGTTTTTGTCCATTAAACCTAGTTGGCTACAATTTGTTTTGTCTTTCCAGTTCCACTGACTTTTTTAGGGTCACCTGGAGTAAGAACAGTATGTGGTCTTTGATAGTTCCACCAACTTCTCTGTATAGAAGATTGACACACAGAGTTAGCATTGGAGCTTCAGCCGCTTTGTAGAAGGTAACCCAATTGCCCGACCAATTGTGTGTAGCACTGATTCCCTATGAGTGCTGATGGATACACAGGCTGTCACCCCCTGGAACAGGACAGTGAGCTTAGAAGCAGAACACATCAGGGGGACCGATGCCATGGCCACCACCTGGCTGTGCCCTCCTATGCAGCATCCTCTCTCTCTCAATATGATGTCTGCAGTAGCATAATGTCTAGGGTTTGATGGATAAGGCACCTGTAAATCCTGGTTTTCCTTCCTTTCCTCTCTCCTGTGTTATTGATAACCTTCTAGGCACAGCTAGGTGGGGTTAGGGTTTGGTGTGCATCATTCACCAACTGTGTGCATGTTTGTGTGTGTGTGTATGTGTGTGAAAATCAAATTTCATCACTGAAGAACAAATCTATTATAAGTAACTCATTAATACACTATTTTACATAAAGAGAAATACTCATGTACACATAATCATGTGTATAAATGACTTATGTATAAAGAAGTATGGAAAATCACATGCATAAAATGCACATGAGTGGGACCAGTAGTTGGGGTAATGGCTATGTCACTGGACTCCCATGTAGTCGACCACGGTTCGAGTTCTGGACCCAGCGATTTAAACTCACGCCAGGCGTGTTTGTGTGCATGCCCAAGATCTTGAGAGGAGAAAGGAGGAGAAGGGATTGCGGCATGGCCATCCCCGCTGGGGGGTGATTTCTCACTTTCTGTCTCTCTTTCTCTCTCTGTCTTTCTGGCGAGCACACGTGCCCTATAGCAAAAACCTCTCCAGAAAAAGAATAAAAAATGCACAGGAGTAATCATGTGTGTGTCACTTTGGTGTAACCTCGAAAACTAGACATAAATGGTTAGTATGATATTTATTAGATAATATTCTCTTAGTGGAAAAGAATACCATGAATATTTATATTGTTATTATTATTATTATTATTATTATTATTACTACTATCATTAAATTTTTACTCTTAAGACCCCTGAAGCTACCCTAATTTCCATTTTTTTAATACCCTGTTTTTCTATCCTTGTTGATTCTGTTTGTACTTGCTATCCTTATAAAAGCTCTTCTATTTATATCAACTAGAATCCTATTTCTCCTGGTTACTTGAATAAAATTTTTGAATCTGGGGAGCAAGACTTAATATTAAAACACTGTCCCACTAAACCTCTGATACTATCTCTCATATTTGACAAAAGGTTTTTTTGTTCTAATTAGAATATCCTTAGTTTTCATTTATTTAAAAATCTGATGTAAACAATGAAAGCGAGACATTGTATATCTCCACTTTACATATACCAACTGTCTGTACTGTTTGGTAGAGACTGAAAGACTGGAGAACATTAAAATATTAAAAATTGTAATGGACACTAGAGACAAAGTGGAAAGAGAGTGTGGGAGGGGAAGAGCATAGAAAAGGAAATTTGGGGGGAAAATGAAGAGGTAAGACACTTGTGGGACACAAGTAAAGTTTATTATCTGTTGACAAGGATGTGTATGGTGGTCTCAACTGGGCTGGACCGAGGTGTATATCATGCTGGGTAAAGTCTCTTCACAATCTAAATGCTGTAGAGTAATTAACGTATGAATAATAATAATAAATAAAAATAAAGACTTTTTAAAGTCACTTGTAATTTTTACGCTTGTCATTAATTTAGCCTTCCTTTTCTAGATACTTAAATAGAAAAAAGGGGGAATTAAGAGTGGCAAACTGAACACAAAACATTCTAGGGGCGTCCAGTGTGGGGATCACTTTCCCATCTGGAAGAGCAGATGGTGTCAAACATACTTCTGGGTTGTGGACTTCTGATCTACTTGTTCCTGTTTCTTTTTCAAAGTCCTCTTTCACAAAATGACTGTCCACTAAGCCAGCACTTACTTTAAACTATAGATGTAGTAATAATTATTTGGAGGACCAACAGGTGGTGTGACGCTTAAGGCGCTAGACTCACACATGGCTGATTACAGTTTGAGTCCTAGACCTGGCAACCTGCTTTCTCATTTTCTCACTTACCCTCTTTCACTGATGCATGTGCCCCATAGCAAATTAAATAGTAATACTAAATGAAATAAAATAAATAATTTTTAAAAATAATTATTATTTTGTCATTTTCCCATAGATTTCATGTCTTACATAAACTACAGTTTTGCTTAAATTTATCTTGTACTCCCCCCCCCCCCCAAACACACACACATTACAGCCTTTTCTTTTTTTTTTTTGAATTTGCCCTTATTTTATTAAAAAAAAATTAACATTTAAAAAAAACTTCCCTTTAGGGGCCAACAGGTGGTGTGGTGGTTAAGGGGCTCAACTCCCACATGGAATGCTGTGATTCAAGTCCTGGACCTTGAGGCTTGTTTTCTCACTTTCTCTCTCTCTCTCTCTCTCTCTCTCTCTCTCTCTCTCTCTCTCTCTCGTGATTGTGCATGCTCTGTAGCAAGTTAAAATACTGCTACTAATAATGATAAATAAAATTAAATAAATAATTCTAAAAGGAAAATCCCTTTAGTCACATACATCTTTACAGTGTACTTTTAGGGTTGCTGTTTTCAGTGAGAGAGGAGAGAAAAGAGCTATGTTAGAGGTTGTGACTGTTGTTGAGAACACCAGGTATAAAACTGGTCTGCATCGAGGCTGGGCCTATAGCCTAGTTTAATTAAGGGAGCCAGATCCTTGATGTCCAACCTCAGCTCAAATCGCAGCCCCACTGACTTGAAAAACATGCTGGGCACCTGTCTGTGTGTATTCACAATCCCAAAGGGGCAGGGAAATGGGAAAGGGATGTGGCATGGCCATGGCTCTTGGGGAGTGCTTTTCCTCTCTCTGTCTTTCTCTGTTTCTCTTCGGTGAACATACATACTCCTTAGAAATGTAAACACACACATATACACACAACATTCTTTGTATATCAGCTTTACCTCATAAAGCTGTTAAAAATTTGATGAGAACTCAAGTCGTCTATGATCAAATGCATTATTCCTTGCTTGTAACATATTCTTTTGAAGCTTTGTTCAGCAAGTCTCCTCTCTATATCAGAAAATATTTTCCCTATGATATTTTCTATTAACATTGAAAATTTACTTTTACACTTAAGTCTTTAATGTAGTCATAGGTCATTTTTATATGCAACATTAGGTAGAAAACTATCTTTGTTTTTCTCTATTCGAAGAACTAATTCTTTTCATCATTATTCTATCTCCATTTCTGGTGGCATCTTTACCAAATGTCAAATTTTTATACACCCTGAAGTCTCTCTCTGGCATAGTCATCCTATTCTGCTGGCTTATTGAACCATTCTTAAAGTCTAGTAAATACATATATTTTACCAAAACTTTGTGCTGTCTTAGCATCTAGCATGGAAAGTTTCTCGCTTCACCCTGTTTTGCAATATTGACTTAGAGAATCTCCAATAACATAATAATCTTTCATTTCAGCCTGTTCTTTGCATATATTTTATACCTATAAAATTAGCATTGTATGTTCACATGTATTAAACAAATTTAGGTCATGCTGTACATTATCTCGAGCCTATGCGTCTCTATTTCATTTGGTATTCTCACACATGTCTGCTAATCACTCTCTGGAATTTCACCATAGTTTATATGTTCCATATTTTAAAAACCAATTTCTTATTGGCAGCCATTTAGACTGTTTGCAATTTTTCACCATTATAAATTATGCTGCAAAGAACAGCGTTGCACATGCATCTTTTTAAACATCGGTGATTGATTCCTTGGAACAAATTGCTAGAAATAAAATTCTTTCATCAAAGCGTGTGCTGTTTTTTAGGTTTCTCCTCGTGCTGCCTAATTGCCCTCCAGGCTGCCTGTACTAAGTTACGCTTTGATCATAAGAGTGTGGGAGTGTCCGTTTCTTTGTCCTCCACACTACTGAGAATAATTATTATTACTTTTGTTATAAAAGTTTCTATTTACGTGGGGGAAAGAGTTTAGCAAAATAGTGTGAGGGTTCTTAAAAATTGCGGGAAAATGAAATTAAAGTACATGTTTACTTGGTACGAAAAAATTTGAGGGCCAGCCTGTGGTCTTGGTGGTTAAAGTGGCTGGATCTGACATGGTCCAACGTGAAGATCAAGTCCCAGAACAAGTGCTTGAGAAATGTGCAGGTGTGTGTGTGTCTGTGTGTATGCTGGGGTCTTGAGAGGGAAGGAGCGGTGTAGAAGAGGGGATTGCTGTGTAACCTGAACTGTCCCATGGGAGTACTTTCTGGCTTTTCCTGTCCCTCTCTCTTCTCTCTGAAGAATGCACATATCCTCTGGCAAATTTTAAAAAAAATGCAAAACATTGAAATTCATGTATAGTTTTTTCATAATATTAATTTTCCATAAATTTTGAAGACCTTCTGTATAATCAGTACTGGTAAATGTTGACTTTTAAGAATACTCATTGGGCATTTGAACTTATATGCGCATTTACTTCTATCCAGCTTTGTTCTGAGATGCTCCTGTTTTCTTATCTAGTTTTAAAAAAGTTTTCTTTTACTTTACTTTTTTTTTTTTTTTTAAAAGAGAATTTTTGCTATAGGGTACGTGCGCTTGCTTGAGAAACAGAGAGACAGAAAGTGAGAAATCACCCCCCAGGAGGGATATTCTCTTCCATTCTCCCCTTAAGATTTTGGGCACGTACACACACACACTCTGCGTGAGTTTCAAGTCTCCACATCTGGGATTTGAACTGCTGTTGGCCATGTGGGAGTCCAGCGGTGTACCCATTATGCTGTCTGCTGCTCCCAGAAGTTTTACTTCTAATGTTTAAGGGATACTAAGATGTTCTCTCTTTCCTTTTCTCTCTTAAACACAGACAAGTGTGTTTGCACATGCACACACATATTGCTGATCAACTTTCTAGCTTGTTATTTACCTCTTTACAACAGTAAAATTTAACTTTCAGGTAGGTTGTAAAATATTGTGTAGCTTAGTTTATAATATTTTCCTCTCCACTTTTAAAAAGAGTTTATTTATTAATTTCTACAATGAGCAAGAGAGAGAGAAAGAGAACCCCGAACAGGGTCTGAATGCCACCATCCACTCCCAGCCTTCAGTCAGACTAGATCATGGGCAAGCATGTACCTGGTGTGGTCAGGGCGGTCTCCGAACTTGAACAGGGCAATTTCCACTTGAGATTGTCTCATAGAATGTTATCTTTTACCACTTCACCATCTGGTCCCTCAATTTTATTTTCCCCCCGTAGGGCATGTGTGCTCACCAGAGACAGAGAAGGGAAATGAGAAACCAACCCCCAAGAGGGAGGGTCACTCTGCAATCCCTTCTTTTCCATTTTCCACTAGGGATTTTGGGTACTCTCACAGATGCACGTGGTGCAAATTTCAGGCCACTAGGCCAGGACTCAAAGTCAGTCATGTGGGATCCAATTCCCCGTGTGGAATCCACCACCCCAAAGGTTGGCCTTCAATTTTTTAAAATCAATACTTAAATAGCTGTTTTTCTCCCTGAGATCAGTTAAATGTTGATTATATATGGATTATTCTCTTATGTTTGTAATATCTTTTACAAAGTTTATTTAGTTTTTCCATGAGAGAGAGCGAGAGAGAGCATCCCCAAAAGGTGTTTATGCCTCACTCCACCCCCAATCTCAGCCAGTCTGGACCACAGGCATGTGTGTGTGTACCCCACATGCTTAGGAGGGTCTCAGGACACACAAACCCTGGACCTTTCCCATGTGGGTCTAGTCGCATAGCCACTGTGACACTACATGGCCTCATGTAATGATTTTCATTTTAATTTTTTCATATTTTATTGCTGTAATTGCATATACAAATTTTGTTTTAGATTTTGTCTATTTTTTTGTTCAAGGGTTTTTACATTTGCATTAAGTTTCCTTTACATATATATATATATATATATATTTTTTTTTTTTGGAGAGGTTTTTGCTATAGGGTGCGTGCACTCGCCAGACAGGCAGAGAGAGACATAGAGACAGAAAGCGAGAAATCACCTCCCAGGGCGGATGGTCACACCGTAATCCCTTCTCCTCCATTCTCCTCTCAGGATCTTGGGCACGCACGCACATGCGCCTGGCGTAAGTTTTAAGCCACCGGGTCCGGGACGCGAACAGCAGTCGAGTACGTGGGAGTCCAGCGACATAGCCATTACGCTAACTGCTGGTTCCCGAGTTTCCTTTACATATTAACAATTCTTATCTTTACAACTCTGTGCTTAACAACTATTATTGCTCTGGGCCAATCTACTGAGTCCATTTCTCCCAGTCTTGAATTATTTAATTTATCTCTCATTTAAGCAGGCTATGTCTGAATAATTATTACTTTCCGAATGCTAAAAAGTTTTATCCCTGCTCATGTGGCTAATTGTTGCAACATTTACATGGGAATAAAATGTGTTGTTTTGAGTTATTTTCCACAAAACTCTGTAGACATGAATGAGCTGTCTTGGGCAGTTAGTGTTCTGGAGAAGTTGAGATTCATTTTGTTTGTTTGTATGTTTATTGGTAAATTTTTTCCTTATTTCCATCTCTCTCTCTCTCTGTGTTTTAAAGTTGGAATTAAAAAGTACCAGAATATCTACAGAAATTAATTTGTTTTCCTCCATTATCAAATTAACAATAAACTTTTTCAATCTTAAAGAATATATTCAGTCAGGAAAGCTATCTTGAATTCATTATCCATCCACCCGTCCATCCATCTAACCATATTCACTATGTGTTCATTGCATCCTACGTGTTGGAGTACACCATCTACAGATTCCAGAGAGCAGGTTCTCTTAACTTTAGCACTGTGGGCCATTTACTGGGTAATTCTTCCCAGTGGGGTCTGTCCTGGTCATGGTAGGACATTGAGCAGCATTCTTAGCCCTGGTCAGCTAAATACAGGCAGCATTTCCTGTCCCCTTATGTTGAGTCAACCAGAAATATTTCCAAACATAAAATTTAGAAATATTTCCAAACATCAGAATTAATGCCCCTGTGGGGCAAAGCAGTGCCAGACTGAGAATCACTACACTGGAGAATGAAATAGACAATGCACTTGCCCTCACGGGGTAGTTGAGGAGACACATAAAATAAGCAAATGCATTAATCTGATGATCTCTGGAGAGCAGTGTTGTGGAGACAAGTAGATCATGGCAGGTAGAGTACAGGGCCCCTGGGGAGTGAGGACATACACATAAAAGGGCTGAGCTTGGGGGAGAACAGGAGGAGGTGAGCCAGTGGATCCAGAATGGGAAGTGGAAAGTCCCTTTGAAGGAGAGAGCATGATGGGTCACACAAAGGAAGGCATGACCACAGTTGGGCCTTGATGAGCCAATGATGGGAGACAGGCATGGAAGAAGCAGTGGCCACATTGTGGATGGCCTTGTGGACTGGATAAGGGGTCTGGCTGGTATTCTAAGTGAGAAGGGAAACCACTGGAAGCCTTGGGATAAGGAGAGCTGCACTAGTTTCTTTGCCTATAGTTTTGCTCCCCCCGCCTTTTTAAAAAAAAAATTTCTTGACTTTCTATTATAAATAGAGTTAAGCTTCTCAAATTTCAAATTCTCTCTTTCTGTTTATTTTATAGGTTGATATACAGGGGGAATTCAAATGTTCATGAAAAAATGGAATTTAAAGTATAAGGTAATTATAGTACAAAAGTCTTTTTTGGGTAAATGCCTTTTCTATGAATTTTTTGGAGACCCTGTGTATATTTGCTTTTGTGTGTTAAGTTTTTGAGACTCTGCTCTAAGATAATTTATTTTCACTTGTGCTCTACTTTCTAGTTCAGCTTCTGAGTATCCAATGAAATATTTCTTGCTCTTCTTACAGTTTTAAATTCGGCAACTACATTTTTTTGTTTGTTTGTTTCCATTTGATCTTTATTGACTTTAAATTGCAACTATGGGGCTGACCGGGTGACCAAACTCAAGTTTGACTACTCATTGCTTAGAGGCTAATATCCAAGAGACTAATGTGGATGGGATAAAAGAGTTTGATATCGGAAACTGATACTGATGTCTGGGGAAGATGACAACTAATGTCCAAAGACCGTCTTTGAAATCTCTGGCTGGAACAAGGAGTTTTAAAGGAAAGAGAAGAGAAGAGAAGAGAGAAGGGACGGGATAATGAGGCCTATGTGCTCTTCTGCTCAGTAATCAATAATCCTCTTGGTCACAGAAAGACATCTTGGCATTACAGTCACTCTTTATAGTTGTGGTCATCTTGCCCTCAAGGCCAGAGTCATCTTCTTTTTTGTTGCTGTTTTCTGAGACAAATTTGCTCTCTGGCTGGGGTCTCAAGGCTCAGCTCTGTGCAACCTCAGCAAAGTTATGATTATGTTTTTCTTTGTTTCAAGTTAAACAGTACAGTAAGATCAGTTAACAAAAGAAAAGCAAAGTATTTTTAAGCCAGTTTATTATGTCATATTTAATATGGAGTTACTTTGGATCCTTCTCGTAGCTTGGCTACAAAATTGTTTTATCCTCATGACTACCTTTGTTGGCTACATGTATACCACAGACCTGTAAATGCAGTGGAAAATGCTATGCAGAGAGTTTGTCACCTTCTCTCTTGATTCTCTTAAAAAAATCTATGTAGATCTCTGTATTGAATTCTCCCAACCTACCTTTTATTTCATGGCTAGGCCTTTCTGTTGTATACTTTTAGAGAAGAACATCGGTGCTGTTGAAAGAGGAGCTTGGATGGAGTCTATCCAGATTGGTTATTAAGGGGGAGAAGCTTAAATTGACTGTAAATTTCATTTTTAATTCAGGATCTCCATTTCAATGAATTTCTTCTGTGTCTTTGGTATGGGACTCCTAAGTGAGGTAGAGATATGTTCTCTGGTCACTTGAGTGTGTGGTTGCCAGAATAGCATGTGTGAACAGGGATTAAGCTGTTACCCCTCTAGAAGCAAATCCATGCAGCCCAGGCCAAGCTCATTCAGAATTACCGGTGGGTCCAGAAGAGCTGTGTGTGTCCCTTACTCTAGCTCTTGCCTCCCTAAACTGGGGTATTAACAGATTTCTGATGCATCTCTGTTAGATCACCCCCAGGGACACTGTGCTTTCCTTTCTTAACTTTACATGTTTTGCAGAATCTGAAGCAAAATTTCATGTGTGGACAGTCTCACATCCCTGGTTTCCAGCATCAATGGAGGCTTCTCTCATATTCTGCTATTTCAACAGTTGTCTGAGAGAGTAGGATTTCAACAGTTGTCTGAGAGAGTAGGACTTAGACCTGCATCCACTCTGTTGTTTTACCTGGGAGATTATTATTGTAATCCACCTGTTGATTTCAGTGAGTATAAATTTCTACATGGAGACAGGTGTTTGAATGAGAGTCATCAGACACAGGTCAAAGGTGAGGAACAAATCATTCAGCAGAGTGGTTGCTAAGCTGCAAACCTTGAAAGGGAGTTTGGAGCCTGCACAGATTCAGTGAGAGTTGTGTTTCTCAATATGGAGTAGGAAACTACTGAGGATGATAATTCCTCTTTTACCAGGACTGAAAGCTTTGTACACTGCATGCTGTTTACTAGTATCCAAGCTTGGGGAATAAATCACATCATGTGAGGCTCTGTGATTTTTCATTATCTTGCTATTTTGAGTAGTGTACACTTCTTATATGTGGGATTATCCCTTCAGAACCAAAAATAGACTCATTGTTTTATTTAAAATTATAAATAAAATTAAAAAGTATTAAATGTTAGAAGAAGAAAGTTAAGTACCTATGCAGACACTAATTTTTTTCCAGATTTTTCTCTCTCAATTTATATATCACTATGTTATTGAACATGAGGATCTTTACCTCTTTTTTCAGCTGAATAAGTCTTCTACATATATCTTCATAAGAATAAATGAGCCTGTATTATCATCTCTGATGGGTAAGCTTTATATTTTTGGTTGGATATGCCATAATTTATTTATCTTCATGATTTATTTCTATTGATTGAGAGTTTTTTCCAGTTATTCATGACTATAAGATAGCTTCAGTAAACTTATTTCAATATCTTTTTTTTAATTAGGCAAGTTTGCCTAATTACCATACTGGAAAAAAGTATCTGAAGGTGGTTTCACCAGGGCAAAAGATACAGAGACACACCAACTCACATGTGTATGTGTGTGTGTGTGTGTATATGTATATATATACACACACACACACACACACACACATTAATTACACATATTTTGTTATCAGTTGCCTTCTGGAAAAATGTACCCTTTTATGTTTTTATAACACTTTACAAACAGTATAACCATGTTAACTTTTTATATAATTGGCCTTTATTTTTCAGAAAAGATGGGGTCTCTCTGGGAAGCAGTTTTCCTACCACAACTTTCTAAGTAGTTTGGTCTATAGACACATGCCACCATACCCAGGTTTTAGAGCAGGCTAGGAATTGAACCCAGGCCTCCCATGTATCCTCAGCCTGCTGAGTAACTATATCTTTACCAGCAGCACTACTATGCTAAGCCTGTATAAAAATAATAATATATATATATATATATATTAGCCCAAGAATACTTCTATATAGCAACTCAACCTAAAACCACTTAGGTGAGGACTTGAAACCCTATGAATTTATAGCCATCACCTATGTCTGAGACGCTATCATAGCATAATAGAATATTAAGATGGAAATTAGGTCTGGATGGATGTTTTTTAATAAGTTGCTGGCTCCCTAATGAGCTTTTAGCTTCTTTCCCTGTTGTAGGTTCAGGAACTTGTTTCTACATTAATTTTCTCTAGAACATCTATTCAAATGCTGTTCGCTTATGATGTGTTCTTCAAGAGCTTTTAGTCATGCTAGAGGGATACATTTGCCGGATACACAAAATTCATTCCACTCATGTGAAATACCTTGCTGGGGGCAAAGCTACTGTTAATGAATCAGAACAAGGATAATAGAATTTGGTACTTGTGCCTTCAGTCATGTATGAGGGAGAAAGAAGGATTGTGATCAGCAGGAGTTTTGTAACAAATTGAACTGTTAACTTAAAAATATTTTGTTCTAGTGTCAAATCTGTAGCCTAGTGGTTAAGGGGGATGGATCCCACATGTACAACCATGGTTCCAATCCTGATCCTGGAGGCTTGAAAAACATGCAAAGCACATTTTAAGTGTGTGCCCTAAATCCTGACAGGATGGAGAAATGGAGAGGGAATTTTGGCATGACCATGTCCCATTTGGGTTCCATTCTCCTTACTCTCTCTCTGTCTCTGGTGAGCACTCATGCACTCTAGCAAAGAAAAAAAAAATATGTGTTTTAGGTAAAAGATATGTAATGCATAATAATATATGATATGCACAGCATATGTCTATTATTTTTGTAGGAAACCATGTGGCCTAATAACCAAAGACCTCGGGGGTAGAAGTTTCCTCACAATCCCTGTAGTTACCCTTTCTCTTCTAGAAGCAGACACTGGCCTCAACTAGCAATCTCTCAAGATCTTGCTTGGAGAAAATGACCTGATGAAGGAATAGCTATGAAATTCAGGGAGCTAGATGATAGATGAAAAGTCTATGGGTACTGTTTTTATATTTTAATTTTTTTCATGTTATAATTATGTACTTTCCTCCCTAATTAATTCAGACTCTTTTGTTATCTACCACACATACAAAACTCTCCTGACCCCTCAGGAGGAAGGGCATCATGTACATAGTTAAATGTAAAGTCACATCAGGTAGACGCAATTAGCACTAATTAACAGAATCTTTCTATCTTTCTTTTTTTTTTTTTTTTTTAATCCCACCTAATCAGTTGAGGTGCTTAAAGGTTTGGGACCTGCCGATGAACAGCCCCTTGTCACAGTTCTGGACGGTAAATGGTCCAATTAGCAAGCCAGTGCCCATTCGCCACAGTCAAGGATGCTCTGACCTTTCCTTCATGATGATTTTCCACCTTTCTCTGACTTTGCAAAAATACATTCTCTCCTGGTGCCTTGGACTGTACGCTTGAGATCTGTTATTCCTGATTCTGTTTGCAGTCTTACCCTTTTCTAAGTGAAGGGAGTCAAGAGATTTTGGCCTTTTTTGCCCCAGAAGGTAAAGGTGAAGGAAGAGAGAGTGTGAAAAATTGTCAGGGAGCTAGAAGGCAGGGAGGATTCCACCTCCGTGAAATGTTACTTAAAATGCTGTAGCGCTATGGCCCATGTAAGGGTTCTTAAGTCCACTATGATAAAAGTAAAATCTATAGGCTTTGAATTGCTTTCTCAATTATTTCTGTGATGTAGTAATCATTAAGGATAATGATTACTTATTAGCTGGTGATAATTTAATACACTAAATCAATACTTGATGTCAAAACAAGGATGGAAGGATTAGTCATCATTTTGTAACTTAAACAGAAACGTGGTAAATTTCAAACAGACAGTTGAATTTTCTCTAATAAAAATTGGGTCTGTCCTCTCGTCTCTCTGGGTGTCATGTTGTGAAGATTTTTGCATGAAGCTGGTCTCTGGTCTGTTTGTCTACCTGTCTGTCTCTCTTTCTCAGAGGATATATCCAATACCAATTGCTGGAAGAATTGGGGCATTTTTACAGATGAGGAAAATTCTTGGGTCAATAACCTGCTTCTTATACAGTTTCACACTTCCACATTACAGACTCATCTCTGTAGCTAATGAAAACAGGAACTCTGCTTGCATAAATACACGTACACAATTAATCCAGAGATTCAAGGACCCCCTGAAGCTCATTTATGAACCCAGTATGAGAACCCCAGATGAAGAGTAAGATCTGTGGGAGGAGATAACAGATTCTATATATGCCTGCTTCAGCTCTCGTTAATGATAGGCCTATGCTGGCTTTGGGCCTGGTACATTTTATTCATAACCAACTACTCACATTGATAAAAACTATCAATACCTTTCCTACTATATTAAAAATCTAACCAAGGATTGCTGGGACATGGGTATGAATAATGAAATGTAAATGGGTATGAATAATGGGTATGAATAATGAAATCAAATGTAAATTGCTTCAATTTACCCCTTTGTAATTTTCCCATTCCAAGTGAAGTTGCTACAGAAACACAAGTGTCAACATTCTGCTGTGATTTCTTGAATTCTTAGCTTTTGCCATCAGGTGAATATTCTTATGATTCTGGTTGGATACAAAGATTTCTCTGTTTATTTGGTTTTCAAATGGTTATAAACATCTGATCCCAGCCATTCTGTAGACAAAATACAAAGGACAGGAAAGAAATCACAAGAGACATGGCCGTCACCTTTGAGAAAATTGACATCCATATTGACTACTGGCTTGGGTGTCAGGAAATAACTATGTTATGACTTACTGATAGTTTATCCTAACTTTGTGAATACAAATCATTAGGAGGAATTCTTTATCACTCTCACTCCACGTTCCCTGCCTTGAAGGTATCAGGCATCATTTTAATTTCACTGCATTAGACATTTCACCAACTCCTACGTGAGTTCATGGCTTGCCCATAATAGCTCCCTAAAGATAAGTGCTGACGGACCAAAGATAAGTCATTTACTTCTCTGGCACTTTCATTTGACCCAATGTCTCAGCATAATGATCAGTTTCTAAGATTTATATACTATGCTAAGATTCTATATTCTCAGTTGAATTGGGTGCATAAATAGAAGAAATAGGACTGACTTAGGAATCAGTCGATTTGGTTTTGAGGTCAGTACAGAAATCTTATCCCATATCAGAATCAATTGACTGAAAGCATTATTTAAAAAATGCCACCTGGGACTTGCCTATGGCCTGATGATTAAGGAGTCTGGATCCCATATGGCTGACTGTGTGATGTGACTCCTAGACTGCGCAGCTTGAAAATTACACTGGGCTCATGCATGTGTGTGCCCAAAATTCTGAGATGAAATTGATGAGAGGGGATTATGGCATGATCATATCCCATGAGGACTATTTTCTTTCTTTCTTCTCTTTCTCTCTTTTTCTGTCTCTCTTTGGTGAACACATGTGCTCTCTGGCAAATTTTTAGAAAATGTTAACTGATCAGGAAAATATTCTGAATGCCATTAGACATAGACCTATTTTATTGAAAGCAAGAAACTTCCTGTTTCTGGTAATATTGAGAATGTGCTCAGAAATCATCATTCCCAGGGAAATAACTGAGCAGGAAGAAAACCTGCAATTCAACTTAGACCCATCAGAGAACTGGGGTCACAGGGAAAGCCACTACCTCAAAAGTGGGGAGACAGACAGGCAGACCCAGGAGTGTTCAGGAGCAGAAATGCCTGCTAAAGCCAGAATCTGTAGGAATGCTTTAAACTCTGATTGACGAATTGCTGAAGGATCAATGGTGTTTGACTGAGAGTTATAAAATACTATTCAGCCATTAAAAACAAAAACAAAAACAAAAACAAAAACAAAAACAAAAACAAAACAAGACTCTGGCATTTGATAGAAAGTGAATGAACATGAAAGATCTACTGCTGAGTGAAGCAAGTCAGGCTATGAAACAGAGACATTGTGTATCTCCACTTAGCATATACTGACTGTCTACACTCTATGGTAGAGACTGAAAGACTGGAAGACATGAAAGTATTAAAAATTATTGTGGACACTGGGGACAAAGTGGAAGGAAAGTGGGATGGGGAAGAGTGCAGAAAGGGAAATTTTGGAAAATATGGAGAAGTAAGACATTTGTGTTACACAAATATGGTTTGTTGCCTATTGGTGATGATGTGTACAGTAGTATCAACTCATCTGCTGTGTGGCATATATCATGCTGGGTCAAATCTCTTTATAAACTAAATAGTATATAATGACTGGATGTATAACAACAATAAATACTAATAAAAAAAAAGAAATGAAAAAGAGAGTTAACTCTGAAGAGACCCAGTCTAAAAGGTTTCCCATTTTTGTGAGTTACCTGCAGGATGCCTACAAGGTCCTTATAGTGGAGGAAAACACCCTGATGCTTCAGGCAGGGAGAAAGAAAAAGTAGCTAATTGAGAAAAACCCAAAACCTCTCTGTTCTCCTTAACAAGTCCTGTCTTCATTGGAAACGATTTTAACACAGTCTAGCCAGTTGGAGTTTTCCAAAGTCTAACTTACCTGGGGAAGTGTGACTCCTCTGACCTGCTGAGAGTCACCTGAAGCATGTATGGAATAACTACTTGAGACACAGAGATCTGAGTCAAGAGGGAGAGGGAAAGGCCATACCAGGTATGCGCCTGCTAAGCCTCTCTTGTCCTCTTTTTTGTTAGGGCAGAGGAGGAAGGGAAGTTATTTTTTAGAGAATTAGAAAAATAGGGGGATTCCTAGAACTTCTTGGTTTCTGTATCTATGGGGGGTGGGGTGGGTAAGACTAAATGATGCCAGAGGCTGGACAAAATACCTTGAACTCTGGGAAAAAATCTAAGGGCCTTCTGTTGTTTGCAAGCAGGAAGGCCACATTCCCTGAGTATGCATTCACTCAGAGTCCATAGTTCCATGGTGTTCTAGAATCATGGCATTCTGTTCTCCAACAGGGAAGTAAATGCCTAACTCTAGCCCTGTTTAGCTTCGATATTTGGGAAAGCAGTTTGGGCTCATTACAAAGACCTAATGTAAGACTGTGGAAAGCCTCTCTTCCAACTGCCCTCTCACGTATCACCGCACTAACAGGGCTCCTGTATTATAGCATGGGGTAACAATTAAAACCACTACAAACAGTTCTAAAGGTTCTCTAGGGACATCTAGACACAATATGGTGACAAAGCAAAGATACTGGAGTAAAGTTTATCCTCTGAAAACACAGCTTCAGCAAGCAGTAAATGCTGCTCAAATCTTAGACAGGTCAACCTAAAAACACACACTAGAGTCTTAATCTACCTCAGTTCCTGCCACCAACTACATCATATAAAACTTTCAATAAAAAATTACAAGGAGTATTAAAAGGGAAAAGAAAGTATAGGAAAGGACAAACTGGGCTTTAGAACCAAACTAAGATATGAGAGGAATTTTAGAATTATCAGACCAGGAATTTAAAGTAACAACAATTGAAATGCTAAGGGCATAATGGAAAAAGTGAGAAATATGCAAGATGAGCCAGAGAAAAAATTATTAGTGGCCTTGAAGTTGAAACTTTCATAATTTAAGTGGAAAAGGAAAAAAAGAATAGAATATTCAACATCTGTTGGGCTATTATAAACAGATAACATACATGTAATGAGCTTACCAGAAAGAGAAAGAAGAAAAAAGCATAACAATGTTTGAAGTAATAATGGTTGAATTTTTCCGAAGTGAATGACAGACACCAAACCACAGATCCAAAATACCAACAGGATAAATAACAAAAGTTTACAACTATGTAAATTACATCAAAACTGCAGTAAATTAAAAAAAAGGAGAAATCTTGGAAAAAATTAAGGGAAAAATAAAAACAAAAGCATAAAACCTTACCTGCTTAAAAAAAAAAAAACTGATTAAATTGAATATCTCTTCAGAAACATTGGAATCAGGAGAGAGTAGTGTAATATATTTAAAGTATTGACAAAAAAAGCATCAAACTCCTAATCTAGAATTCTGTATCCAGAAAATTATCCTTTAAAAATGAAGAAATTTGAAATAAAGACTTTCCAAAACAAGCAAAATTGAAGGAATTTGTCACCATGGATTCCCCTGAAAAAAATGTTGAAGTTCTTTTCTTGAACAGCCTCATAGCCTAGTGACTGGTTAAAATTCCAGTCTCAGCAGCTTGAAAACCACTCCAGACATGTGTGTCTGCATGCCTCAAATCCTGACGGGGTGGAGACAGGGAGGAGAAGACATTGCAGCGTGATCATGCCCCATTGGGGGTTCTCTCTCCCTTTCTCTCTCCTTCGCTCTCTCAAGCTCTGTTTGTCTCTGACATGCACATGCATCCTCTGGCAATTGAAAAAAGGAAGGAAGGAAGGAAGGAAAAGGAAGGAAGAAAAGAAAGAAAGAAAGAAAGAAAGAAAGAAAGAAAGAAAGAAGAAAGTTCTTTAAAGAGAAGTAAAATAATGTAGGTCAGAAACTCAGATATATATAAGTAAAAAAGAACATTAGTGAAGAAATAAATGAAAATAAATTTTTTATTTTAATAAAAATAATTATTAATATGGTAGCTATTAATCAGCTCTATTGACAAAATAAATTTTTTATTTTCATTTATTTAATAGATAGTAGTTTGCTCAAAATAATAACAGCAATAATATAGTTGGTGACTATAGTGTGGGCAAGTGAAATGAATTAATCAGTGTTATAAGGAATAGGAAGGAGGAATTGGGAATACTCTGTTATAAGGTACTCCTACTACATGTGAACAGTATAGGGTTATTTGAAAATGGACGTTTGCAAGGTATTTTACAAACTCTAACAAAATTTTAAAAAGAAGTATAATATAAAGGCTAAAACAGGAGAGAAAATGAAATCATATAAGGTGCTCAATAAAAACCTGAAAAGACAGAAAAAGAGTATAAGATGACAACAGCAAAACAAAGAAGAGGGAAATATTTTAAAAAGTTACATGTATGGTAGATATTAGTCAGTTCTATTGACAATTACTTTAAATGTCAGTGGTCTAAATACATTAATTAAAGATAAAGACTGTCAGAATGGGGACCAGCAGTTAGCGTAATGGCTATGTCACTGAACTCCCATGTAGTCAACTGCGATTGGAGTCCCAGACCAAATGCCTTAAACTCACGCCGGGCGTGTGTGTGTGCATGCCCAAGATCCCAAGAGGATAATGGAGGAGAGGGGATTGCAGTGTGGCCATCCCCCTGGGGTGTGATTTCTCGCTTTCTGTCTCTCTGTCTCTCTATGTCTTTCTGGCAAACGCATGCACCCTATAGCAAAAACCTCTCAAAAAAATAATAAAAAGAAAGGATATAAACAAGCCCAATCTATTCTACAAGAATCCCTCTTTAAATATAATTACATAGATAGATGACATATAAAGGGATGAACAAAGATATATCAGTCTACCACTATTTGAAAGAAAGGGCAGACAAACTAATTTCAGTCCTGGCAATTGTCAGTCAGATCAGGGGAAATGATCAAGGATAAAGACAGGCGTTACATAACAATTTAGATGTCAGTTTTCCTACAATAATCCAGTTAATGTCTGAGTTTCAAAATACCTGAGACAGAGCTAGCAGATGGTCTAGATGTTAAGGCGGCTAGATTCTACATAGTCAATTGCACAGGTCAAGTCCTGGACCTGGTGGTTTGAAAACCACATGAGGTGTGTGTGAGTGTGTGTCCAAAATCCTGAGAGGAAAATGAAGGAGAAGATATTACAGGGTGGCCATACTCTCCTGGTGGGTGCTTTCTTGTGCCCACTCCCCCGCCTCTGGTTAAGGCACATACCCCATAGCAAAAGAAAACCAAAAAACATGAGACAAAATTGAGGACCATAGGAACAAATAGACAAATTTACTATTCTATTTGGAAATTGGACACACTTATATTAGTAACAGATCCAATAAATGGAAGATCACTAAGGATACACTTGAACCAAATAGCATAAATAATTAATTGATAGTCTGATATTTACAGACTAAGTCATCCAGCAATAGCAAAATACACATTCTTCTCAAGCTTATGTTGAATGTTCACTGTAATATATAACATAATAGGGTATAACACACACCTGAACAGATAATAACATAATAATTTTATTTATTTATTTATTTATTTATATTATTTTTAAAATATATTTTTAAATTATTATTTACACTTTAAATCGCTATACATCATTTAGATTGTGAAACGACTTTACCCAGCATGATATTCACCTCAGCCCAGCCCAGGTGAGAACCACCATACACACCCTCGTCAACAGATAATAAACTTTATCTGTGTCCTATAAGTGTCTTAACTCTCCATTTCCCCCCCAAATTTCCTACCCTCTTCCCCTCTCACACCCTCTTTACACTTTGTCTCTAGTGTCCCTTACAATTTTTTTTTTTTTTTGGAGAGGTTTTTCGCTATAGGGCGCGTGCGCTTGCCAGACAGACAGAGAGAGACAGAGAGACAGAAAGAGAGAAATCACCCCCCGGGGGGATGGTCACACCGCAATCCCTTCTCCATTCTCCTCTCGGGATCCTGGGCACGCACACACACGTGCCCGGCGTGAGTTTTAAGCCACCGGGTCCAGGACGCGAACCGCGGTCGACTACGTGGGAGTCCAGCGACATAGCCATTACGCTAACTGCTGGTTCCCTCCATTACAATTTTTAATGCTTTTATGTTCTCTAATCTTTTAGTCTGTACCATAGAGTTCAGACAGTCGGTATATGTTAAGTGGGGACATGCAATGTCTCTCTTTCATAGCCTGACTTGCTTCACTCAGCAACAAATCTTCCATATTCGTCCACTTTCTATCAAATTCCAGGGCCTTGTTGTTTTTTATGGCTGAATAGTATTCCATGGAGTATATATGCCACAATTTTTCAATCCATTCATCTGTTTGTGGACATTTGGGTTGGTTCCATGTCTTAGCAATCGTGAATAAGGCTGCAATGAATATAGATGTGCAAGCACTTTTCTGACTGAGTGCTCTCCTGTCCTTTGGGTAGATACCCAGGAGTGGAATTGCTGGATCATATGGTAGCTCTATTTGAAGGTCTTTGAGAACCTCCATATCATTTTTCTATCGGGAGTGTGCACTCACCAGGGAGACAGAGAAAAATACAGAAAGTGAGAAATCACTCTACAGGGGGATGGCCATGCCACAATCCCTTCTCTGTTATTCTCCCCTCATAGTCTTGGGCATGCACACACAAGAGCCCAGCATGAGTTTTAAGCGGCGGGGTCTGGGACCAAACCATGATTGACTATGTAGGAGTCCAACTACATAGCCATTACACCATCTGCTGGTTCCTCATCACTCCTTTTCAACATCTTACTGGAAATCTTAACTAGTGCAGTAAGACATGAAAGGAAATAAGCATACAAATTTGAGAAAAAGAAATACAATTGTCTTCATTCACAAATGAATGAAAGCAGAACATAAAAGTAGATGAAATAATTAAAGAAAAGTTAAAGTTTGTAAAACTGTCCCACAGCACAATAAAACTACTGATTACACATGGAACATGTACAAAATACCCCAAAATATAAAAACTAATAATATTATTTTTAATCTATTCTTTTTTTACATCATATTTTTTTGTTAAATCAACTATTCATTTTTTTCAAAAACTTAACAGACATCTTTGGATGTTTCATCAAACATAATTAGAATACCACTGAGTTGTGTATGTGGGTGTGTATTTGCATGTGTAGGTTTAATTTTTTTTTTTTATAAAAGAACTCTGCTGTGAAATTAGCATAGGCATAATCCTCAGTGGAAGATTTTTTCCTGCAACTCCCAATACTTGCAAAATGCTTAGACTTTAATAGCCAAACAGTTTTGGTATTAAGTTGCTTTTGACTGAATATCACAGAAACCAATTTGAGCTTGTTTAAGCAAGACAAAGACATATGGTAGAACCGAACACACATGTAGAAACACAACTGAAATTTAGGAATTAAATCTAATACGTAATTGAAATGTTCAACATATCTGTGGTATTTTCAGTTTACTTGTGGAAAGAATGATTTTTCCATACTCAGAATTTATGTGTTACTAATCCTAGGCAGAAACCAATAAGCCATTTTTTGAATCTCAACTAAAGAGACTACTAGAATAAATAGAAAGAAATAGAAATAGGGCTGGCACTATTGTCCAGTGTTTAAAGGAGTTGGAGTCTACATAGCTGACCATGCAGTTTGAATTCAGGCCCACTTGAAAAACATGCTGGGCACATGTGCCTGTTTGCCTCAAATCCTGAGAAGATAAAGAAATGGTGGAGGAAGGCTTGCAGTATGGCTATGTCCCATTAGGGGCTGGTGCTTTCTCCCTCTCCCTCTCTTTCTGTTCTTTGTCTTCCTCTAGCAAAGATTAAAAAAATAAATAAAAGAAAGAAATGGAAACTGAAGAAATAGAAATGTTATAAAATATACATGTCAATAATGCTCAATTACATTGCTCAGGAAAGAAGTACAAGGGGATAGCACTTCCCACTAAAATGACTAAACTTCTGAGAAACAATTGGTACTTAATTTTGATGAAAACATGCAGCAATTACATCTTAAGTCCAGTGCCCGTGATAAGATAGAATCCCTTTGGAAAACAAGGGACCTCCCTTGGTTGCTACTCAGTGTCCTAGAAACTTAACAATTCTAATACTAGATATTTTCTCCAGAAAACCAGCCTAAGATTTATTCAAAAATGTTTATAGCACCTTTTTCTTTCCTTTTTTTTCATAGTAGCCTCAAACTGTGAGCAATCTTGATGCCTAATGATAGGAGCATAAAGAATCTATGGTTTGTTCATCTCTCGAAACAGGGCTCGCAACATACAGGAACGACTACTAGCACGTATAGGAACGTTAATGATGCACAGAAAAAGTATCGTAAATGCAAGACGCAAAAGTAAAAAAAATGTGTATTATTTCAGTTATATGAAGTCCTGGAGAAAACAAAGATAATTTATGTTGATAAAAATACTAGTTCACACTGTGGAAGGCAGGTAATTGACTGGAAGGAAGCACAAAGAAGTTTTCTTAAGTGATAGAAATGTCTCACCTATTGACTCGTATCTTAGCTGCACATCTTAAACTTGTCAAATTGTATTACATTTTATATGTATAGATATTTAAAGTTATTATTTATTCATTATTTCTTCCATGAATGAAAGAGACAGATGGACAGTACCCTGAATAAGGTCTTTTTTTTTTTTTTTTCTATAGGGCACGTGCGCTTGCCAGACAGACAGAGAGAGATAGAGAGACAGAAAGCGAGAAATCACCCCCTAGAGGGGATGGCCACACCACAATCCCTTCTCCTTCATTCTCCTCTCGGGATCTTGGGCACATGCGGACATGTGCCCGGCATGAGTTTTAAGCCACTGGGTCTGGGATGCGAACCGCGGCCGACTATGTGGGAGTCCAGCGACACAGCCATTACGCTAACTGCTGGTCCCCCTGAACAAGGTCTTGATGCTGCAATCTCTCCCCAGCCTCAGCTACCCCCAGATCATAGTACATGCATATCCAAAGTACTTAGGGAGGTCTCCATACGCAAACTTTCCCATGTGGGTGGATTACCTTTGCAGAGTATCATGTTTGCCACTGTGCCATGGTCCAGTTATATATATATATATATGTGTGTGTGTGTGTGTGTGTGTGTGTATGTGTGTATACCGATCCCATAAATGATACTTTAATAAATAAAAATCACATAATAGTTTGAACCATATTTAATTGCTATTTTAAACCACTTTTGGTGACAAAAATGACAGTTTTATATGATTGAAACTACTCATTTGTTTGTTATTTAAGAAAGATATGAAAACTATCTTTGGGACTTTTTTTTTTTTTTTTTTTTTAACCACTGCTATAGAAGAGACGGGAGAAGGAGAAAGAGCTAACTTGGAGAAATAACGAATAATCCACAAACTGCCTGTCCTAGGGAATCACTGTGGGAAGGCACTTGGGGGGGTGGTCTTTTGTTCCTTCCTTAATGGTATGTCCACTGTGTGTGTGCACACATGTGTAATAGGTGCATGCCTTTAAGTGTACTCATTGTATATGCGTCTGTGGGCTGCAGCTCTGAACTAATACCTGTCTAGGCAAACATGTTGTACATGGAGAACTCTAAGTCACCCACACAGGTTGGACAATGTGTTTGAATTCATGCCCTTTTTCTGCACCATATTTTGCTCAATCCTTTCATACATTCTTCTGAGCACCTGGTCGTTCCATGTAAAAATCATTCTCATTCAGAAAAATCACAAAACCCAATTTTTCTTGGAATGGAGTTTTCCACTGGCCAAGACTTGCGTTAATGAGAAAAAGCTGGCATCGATTCGTTGTGAATTTTCAGCAGATCCTCCTCAGATTGCCAGGGATCCCACTGTTACAATGTGCATGTGGAAAAATACTGAGGGTCAACTGTTGAGATGTGTTGGATTATGGGGAAACTGAAAATAGCAAATAGTTAATTGAGTAGAAAATAAGTTTGGCAAGGTTTTATAAGCTAGAAAAAAAGTTCATAGAGTGCTCCCTGAGACCACATAGATGAGAAATTTTATACTGTTCAACTCTACTCAGTGGCGGGTGACTACGGTAGGTCAGAAGTGAGTCTGATCAAGACCTTGGGAGTATACAGAGAGCGCGTGAGCTCAGAATGACCACTGTGGATGCTGCGACAGGTCCTCTTCTTTCTGAGTAAAAACATTTTGCTGTATAAAAAATAGCCCACAAGAACAAAACCTCATACCATTATGAAAGTTGTGTTATTCTACTGGTTTATCTGCCAACTGTGAAGGGGTCTTATTCTAGGCCACAGAACAAACATTCCTATTCAGGGAGACAGCTGAATCTTTTATTGCATCAGATAAATTTGGTCTACAAAAGCTGTTGGGGGTTTCTTATGGAAAACAGAACACTAGAGGTAAACAATTAAACCATAAAAAACTAGAAGGAAAGGAAATAGAAAAAAGTTTTCAAGGAAATATATTAATAGTAGCGGTGGTAATAACAAGAGCTGACAATTACATGACAATTATATTGTACTTGCCAAGGCATGTTCTATGTACCAGAGACACATAAAATCACTTAATCAGACAGTCTGGTGAAATTAGTATTAATATTATCCTCATTTTATAGAGTAGAGAACTGGGTCACAGAGGGGTTAAGTAACTTGTCCAACAGAGTGCAATGAGTAGAACAAGAGTGGGTAGTCCAACATCATATATTGCTCTAATAATGAATATTCTACACCATCTCTCTGTAAGTTGTTGATCTGGAGTTTGACTTATATTTACTTATTAACACACTGAAACACATTTGTATGTGCATATATATATATATATATATATATATATATATATATATATATATAAACCTACATAGAGGTGCCTTCAAAAATGATTGGAAAATATGTGTTATGGGGAAAATGCATAAATTAAAAAAACCTTTTTAAGTTTGTTTATTTATTTTTTTCCACAGTACATAAGACAGAGAAGCAGGTGGTCCTGACAGGGCTCTGATGCCACAGTCCATCTCTTCCAGTTTGCCCTGCATTCTCAGGAGTTCTCTGGACTTGAACTGTCAACCTTCCCATGTAGATCTGTCATGTTTTACTGCTGGGCCACCATCTGTCCTCTCAAAACTCTTTTGTACTAAACTAAACTCATATATTCATTCCACTTTTTCACAAGCTTCTGAAGTCCCCTTACCGATATATTCACGTATAAACAGAATTTTATTTTTTGCAGTAGATGTGTACATGTGCCAGAGAGAGAGAAAGAGAAAAATTGAGAGAGAGAAATCACCCCCAAGAGGGAAGTTCCCACTGTAATTCCTTTCCCTCCATTCCCCTTTTGGAGTTTTGGGCACACACACACATACATTATGTGTGATTGTCAATCCACTTTGAGAATCCAACTGTGTAGTTGGCCAACTGTGTTAAGCTCCATCCCCCATACTCAAAATTGTATAAGTGGCAGAGTTTCGTAAGAAAGAAAACAATAACACTGGGATCAGGCCAGAGCCTGAATCCTTGCTTCACTTTGACCCACTAAGTGACTTCCATCACATCACGTATGTACTCTGCAGCTCTGTGTTTCCCACATAAAACACACATGTAATCATATTTTTCTCAAAGGATTAAAAAATACAACTGGAACTAAATAAGAATTTGAAAACATGGTACCTTTTATTATTTTGTTGTTCATATCTTTTTTTTTTCATTTTTTTTTTAAGAGAAGTTTTTGCTATAGGGCACATGCACTCGCCAGAAAGATAGAGAGACAAAAAGTGAGAAATCACTCCCCAGGCGGGATGGCCACACTGCAATCCCTTCTCTTCCATTCACCTCTTGGGATCCTGGGCACGCACGCACACTCACCTGGAGTGAATTTAAGCCACTGGGTCCAGGACTCGAACTGCGGTTGACTACAGGGGAGTTCAGTGACACAGCCATTACGCCAACTGCTGGTCCCTGTTCATACCTTATTAATAACATTTTTTTGTAATTGAATAATGATTGTTCTCTGGACATGGCTTATCAGAGTTGGGGGCCTCCATTTTGCTTTGTGCCCAAATTATCTTGTTTATGTCTCTGTCCTTTTCACTAGGTGACTACTAGACATATTTGCAGCTGTTTCTCAGATCTCAGAAGCTGATATCTCTCTTCAATTTCCTGTTGATAACTGCTTGATCTTTATTTATAAAGAGTAAAATTGACTTGATCCCATGTTCTCCAAAGCTGTACCTGTCATTGTTATTATCTTCTCAACATGGCCTGGTGGTCTTCAGAGACTGGCTGTTCAAACTTGTGGGCCATATGGGAGTGTTACAACAATAGCAGGGTGACCCTCAGAACAAACAGCCTTATAGAAACCCTTGTTGAGTGTCCAAAATGTTTAGTTTCAATACTGAATTCCACTGTGTTGGGTCCTGTTGTAGTCGTGTTTTATTTTTTGGATATTTTTTGGGGAGTGGGTGTAGCAAAGAAGGGAGATTATTGAAGGAGAGGGAAGGAAGAACAGAGCTCCCAAGAAGAAGGGAAAGTTCCGGGAAATGGCTGCCTAAGAGGAACTGGGGCAAAGTTTTTATCTGGATCTGAGGGGTCTTGTTCAGGCTTTTTCTAGGCGGAGCTTGTGCATGCATTCCCCTTGTGGTAGAGAGTGGCGCATGATGGATAGGTTCCATTATTTTCCTAATTTTGGAGTGGGTACCAAGGTCCGGAGTTTCTTTGTCTAGAAGCATTGGTCTACAAATAATTTTTTAAGGTTTTCTTTTCTTTCTTTTCTTTTTTTTTTTTTTTTTTTTAAATCTTTTTCTTTGAGAAATAGGCACCCCTACAGTGTCTTCACACTGAGATGTAGCTTAGCCTCAGCCAGTCCAGATCATAGGTGTGTGAGGGCACACTTGGCTTGCACAGGGAGACCCCAGGATGCACATTCAGAGCCCCTCAGGGGGGTCCAGCTTTGCAGAGCATTGTGTTACTGCTGCATCCATGGGCCAGTCCTCTTCTTGGATATTTTAAGTGGTGGTACTGTCACTACAAAACAAAGCAATGTGAAATCAGACAAAAAGAGCCCCCCCCTTTTTTTTGCTAATTGTTTTTGAAAATTGCATCAACAGTTTCAAATTGGAAAATGGGACCTGTCAGTGGCATGGTGGTTAAGGCAGCTGGATCCCACATGGCCAATCACACACT
The DNA here is from genome assembly GCA_026018925.1 of Tupaia tana. NCBI lineage: Eukaryota > Metazoa > Chordata > Mammalia > Scandentia > Tupaiidae > Tupaia > Tupaia tana. The sequence continues at coordinate 109,228,029 of JAKSZU010000003.1, forward strand.
TTGAGTCTCAGACCTGGCAGCTTGAATAAAAACACCCTGGACACATGCGCAAGCATGGCCAAAATCCCAGAAGGAGAGAGAAATGAAGAAGAAATGGAGAAAGGATGGTGGCACAAGCATTCCCCATGGCAGATGTTCTCTCACTTTCCCTCTCTCTCGGCAGTGAGAGTACACACCTTCTGTCAAGATTTAAGAAAAAAGAAAAAGAAAAAAAGAGGAAAGAAAGAAAAGGCATGTGCTTTGCTATTAAATATTTTTGTACAATGTTTTTGTCAATTTTATAGTTGAAATACAACTGTGGGGATCAGCAGTTGGCATAATGACTATGTCACTGGACTCCCATGTAGTTGATCACAGTTCAAGTCTTGTCTTCTCTGTCTTTCTGGTGAACACACATGCCCTATAGCAAAAACCTCCCCCCCCCCCAAAAAAAAAAGTATATCTTAAAAAAATAAATAGAACTGTGGTGGCCTGGAACAAGATTTGTTTGCCCTGTGAGGAGCCTAAAATACCAGATATCTCTAAGCAGTTCAGAAACAAGTGTCTTAATCACAATCGTCTTCTTTATGTTTCTATCATTTTCAGATAATGAATGATTTAAATGATCCAACTGAATATAATGAGGTAAAAAAGTCGTAAAGACTCTCATAATTTTGCTTTGATGAATTAATCTTTTCCCCTTTTATTTAGCTTGTATACAATCCTGTATTAAGTCCTTTATTCTGTTCTGCCTTGTGTCAGACCTATTTATCCATCCAGCCATCTTTTCTAACTGTTCATTTACCTATTACTATATCTATCTATCATCTACCTATCATTTATCTATTACTATATCTATCTATCTATCATCTACCTAGCTATCTATTCATCCATCCATCTGTCTACCAATCTATCATGCTGTCTTTCATCATCTGCTATCTCCATATTTTTCTGTTATTGTGTGGTTATTTGGAGGAGACAGAGGCCATGTTTTCTTTTTCTTTTTTAGGTCTTACATGTATCAACATCAGGTATTATAAAGAGTAAGCTTTTAAAATGCTTTTTTTAAAGGTTGTTTTCTGTGGCCGGCAGATGGTGTAGCAGTTACATCTCCGGACTCCCACATGGCTGACTGTGGACTTGGTGGCTGGAAACTCACGTGGCCATGTGTGTGTGTGTGAGAAAAGAATGGAGGAGAAGGGATTGCAGCATGGTCATCCCTCCTGGGGAGTGATTTCTCACTTTCTATCTTGCTGAGGTCTCTCTCTCTGGAGAACATATGCACCCTAAGGCAAAAACCTCTAAAAAAATTAAAAGAACAAAACATTACTTTCTATTAAAATAAACATAGGAATAATGATTTACTTTTCAATGGATTATTTTAGTGCCCATTCTTTCTACCTTTTTTCTCTTACAGAGAAGAATAAAAAGAGACTACTTGCTTATCATTTTCAGTACTAAGTGCAAAAGAACATCCAAAGAAATTGTTGGGAAGTGATTAGTTGGGAAAATGCCAGCTAGACTGCGTGAGGAGAAACATAGTGACAAATTCTGACATATTCTGACAAGAATCATCAAAATAGTTATGCCCAAGATACCTTAGGAAGGACAGGGATTTCAGTATAAACAAGGTGAAAAATTATTGCATTTATGCATTTCAGTGACAATTGTGTTTGTAGTATAATAAACACATTTTTCATTTTCTGTGTTCTTGAAGGAAGCTTCATATTTGTACGAGATAACATTGCTGCAAAAGAGAAGGATTTTCTTTGGGGAAACAACAATTCAATCGGCATAGCCTTGCATGCCATTTTGACTAAGTGCGTTGATCTCAGATCGTCATTTCCTGCCATACTTGGGGAGTCTGCATAAACATCTCATGTATAGCCGAGGCATGGTGGTTGTGGCAGCTGTGAGCATTTGGAGAACTGAAGCTTTGCTGTGCTCACCTGAAGGACCAGAGTGACTCCATTTTTAAGGGGCAACTCCACTTTGCTAAACCCACCTTACTAAGAATCGACGCCATTTCAAAGAGGCGAGCCGATCACACAGGAGAAGGTCATAAGACCATCACCTCACCAGGGCTGACCAATGAACAAAACAAAAACAAATACCAGAGACCTGAAGTAACTTTCTTGCTCAACTAAATGGTCTGACAACCAATCAGTAAAAGACGACTATGCTTCTTGTAATATACAGCCAATGTATAGCAGCCTGAGTGCATTCCTCAGCACCCCTCGATCCCCCCTCCCAACAGCCATAAAAATACCAGCCCAACTAACACCCAGGCTCTCAACTCTGATCCGCTGTGTGGTGACGACTGAGAGTCCTGGCTAGAGCTGGAATAAAAGCAACCCTTGTGTGTTTGCATTGGAATTGGCTCCTTGGTGGTCTTTTGCGAATTTTGCAACCCGGGGCACAGCACACCAAAGGCCATGGTAGGCACTTGGCTTTCATTTTTTTTAAATGAAAATTTACTTCTTTTATTGACTATTATTTTTTACATGCAAAATACAGTAAAAGTGAATCTATAATAAATTGACTACTCCACAATCAAAGTCTATGTAATGGCAATGATCGAAGCTGTCTACACAAGACTAATGTATTCAATAAATTATCCAGATGCTTTTCTGTTCTTCAGGGATTTTATTCTTATATTTTTCTTTTAAATTTAAGTAGCACGTGGCTGTTGCTCCAGCAAAAAAAATCGTATGAAAGCTAAAATCATTTTGTTGAAAAAAATTGGTTTTCATTTTTATGGTCACAGTTCTGAGGGTTCCAAGTGTGATTCTCTGAGCCAGGTTTGAGGAGATCTCATTTGTTCCATCATTTGCTATTGTTGACTGTTGACACTGGCTGGCCTGGTGCTTGTTTGTCACCTATTAGGTAAATATTTGCTGAATATAATAGAATCAAACAGTGGACATTTATGTACAAGCCCTAGAACAAGATGCCAAGAATATAGTCATTACTTTCTAAGAGGTTATTATTTAGGAAGTAGAGAGATAAGTTAATTGTTAATTGCAAATGAAAGAGCTATTTAATAGGCACATAGAATCAAAGCAGAGACATTTTCAGTGAATTTCGAAACAGATTCCCTCTGAGGGATACGAAAGGACAATTTACCAGATTCGGGAACACGAGCGGAGCCATTTCTGTATGAGGGAGCAGCGCACTTCAGGGAAGAGGACGAATTTCAATCATTGTTGTACCATTAAGGGGAGATTATCAGCACAAAAAGGAGAGCTCTAATCTGGGAGCCAGACTGCTCAGTTTTCTGTTCATTCCTAAATTTGGGTTTTGTCCTGCAGGTGACAAGGATCCACTGAAGGATGGCAGCTTTAACTATAATATAAGCCATGGTGGGTGCTGGAATGATTAACATCTATCCAAGAATTAGAGAGGTCTTTCTTTTTCTCTCACTTTACCTTCATATAACCCTACGGGTATTATTGCTTTACCAGATGCACATCTTAGGTCATAAGTTTAGATATGTTTAGGTATACAAACGTATCTAAATTCAGATTTATTTGTTCTATATTTACTCTCGAAACACTTTGAATATCTTTCCACTAGTACAGATGATGTAATTTCAGTTAATTGATGGATTCAGTAACCGAGTTCCATCCTGCGCTCTATCACAGCCCTTAACAGAGGGCATGGTTGGGTTCTGTGTAGTTATTTTGGGGAATATAGGGTACTATCATCCGTTTTCTAACCTGAAGTCCTCTGAATCATTCTAGCTCATTGTCAGTTCCTGTGAGGTGGTTTGTATGAGTCACATCTAGTAGACATTTGTGTTTTATGTCTCATCCTCAGCCATAAATATCTCGAAGACAGGGACCAGCAGTTAGCGTAATGGCTGTCACTGGACTCCCATGTAGTCGACCGCAGTTCGAGTCCCAGACCCGGTGACTTAAAGTCACGCCGGGCGCGTGTGCATGCGTGCCTAAGATCCCAAGAAGAGAATCGAGGAGAAGGAATTGCGGCGTGACCATCCCTCCGGGGGTGATTTCTCGCTTTCTGTCTCTCTGTCTCTCTCTGTCTTTCTGGAGAGCACACGTGCCCTAATGCAAAAACCTCTCCCAAAAAAAAAAAAAACCTCGCAGACAGTATTTTCCTATGTTGTCTTCTAGTTTATCATGTTGAAAGAACATTTCTTTGCTTCAAGGTGTGCCTCACAGTCTAGTTGCTGAGTAGGCATGGTTATAAGGTAACAGAAAGCTACAGTAATCACGGCAGTTGACATTACAAAATTGTATATTGATACATTTTATCCTCATATTTATGTAAAGAGACAGCACCAACATATCTGTTGGGCAATCAGATCTGTGAGATAGAATGGAGGGAGCAGATTTGAGAAAGATTTGATGTTTAGATTTTACTTTGAAATACTTATGGTTGGTGGAAAAGGTATCTGACTTAAATAAGAAACTAATATCAATAGAAAACTGGGTTGTAAAAAACATGTAAACAAGTTATTCAACCAAGCTGGCTTTTCAGAATCAAAATGGAAGGGCAAGGAACTGTGTGAATTAATTGTTGCTATGGTTACTTGTCTTGATTGGAAAATGCCCCTGAACAGTTGGTTACTTTAAGTTGACTTCATGCAACACTGACTATATTAAGGAAAAGCACTTCATTTGCATCCAGATATGTATTTTAAAAATCATTGTTTCGATTCCACTTTGTTGTACATTTGCAAATCAAATTATAAATGAGGTGTTTAATTAAGGTTTTAAGATTTCTTAAAAGTAAATACATATTTATACTTCAAGAAAACAATACTGGATGGCTTTTATTTTTCTGGAGATTATCACAGAAGTAATAAAAATATCCTAAGGGTAAGAATTAGAACCATGGTTAGGTCATGATACCATTACACACTGAGCATGGAACAGAGATCAAGCTAATTAAACTCCTTGAACTTTCGTTTTCTAGTTTATAAACTATAGCAATCTTTTACATGTAATAAGAAGTACAGAAATCTGCTGGGAATTTAGTTTTTCCTGACTATCATTTCTGCAGTTACAGCTATTGAAATGACAGCCATGGAAAATGGAAGAAAATAATTAATTTCCATTTATTTCTTAACCCAGTTTTATGGATTAAAAATAAACAACAAAGCTTAAACCTACTAGTGGGTGCAATGTTTAGAGGAATATTTAAGAGTATTCTGTATTGTTTACTATTAAATTTATGTGACTGAAGTCATGCTGGAAAATATTTATTTCTTACAAAAATTAGTTCATAATATGATGTATTAAATATATGTTTACTGAACCCTTTGCTTACACATAACACACGGCAACACTGGGGAGAGTAGAATTGACATTGCATGCATGACAGTTGCTTTCAAGTGGCAACATGATGCAAAATAGGAGATACTGCATACGTAGGAGCTATGCCATGTCAGACCATATTAGGGTACGAGGCAAAAAACATTCAAAAATACCGATCCTGTCTTTACTGAAAATTTTTATATGTTGTTTATTGTGTTGGTTGATTTTATGTGTCAAGTTGTCTGGGCCATGTGGTGCCCATATGTTTTGTCAAACATTATTCGGGGATTCTTTTTATTAAGGTTTTTGGGGTGAGATTAACACTTCACCTGGCTTACCAAGTACAGAACGTTGTGCTGGTTAATGTGGGTAGGCCTCATCCAGTCAGTCGAAAGTCTAAGTAGAACAAAAATTCTTGAGTAAGAAATTTCTCCATTTTAGGACCAGCAGTTGGTGTAATGGCTATATCTCTGGACTGCCATGTAGTCGACTGTGATTCAAGTCTCAGACCCAGTGGCTTAAACTCATGCCGGACTCGTGTGCGTGCGTGCCCAAGATCCCTAAAGGAGAATGGAGGAGGATGGAGGAGGAGGGATTGCAGCATGGCCATCCCCCTGGGGGGTTATTTCTTGCTTTCTATCTCTCTGTCTCTCTCTGTCTTTCTGGCGAGTGCACACGCCCTATGGCGAAAACCTCCGCCCCCCCCCCCCAAAAAAAAAAAAAAAAAAAAGAAATTCCTCCATTTTGTCGGATGACTTTCAGATCGGGACATCAGTTTTTGATTTTTCTTTTTGTCTTCACACCTGAACTAAAACATCAGTCCTCCCTCAGCCTCAAAGCGATTGGCCTTTAGATAGGAACTTCCATTAGCTCTTCTGGCTCTCAAGCCGTCCAAGACAGACTGAGACTCCACCGTCAGGTCTCCTGGTGCTCTAGCTCCCACACTTATATCTCATCCGCAGATCCTGAGACTTGTCAAGCTTCATGATATATGAGCCAATTTCTTACAGTACATCCTTTCTCTTTCTCTTATACATATCAGTATACACGAAGAATTTTCAAAAAGTCCATAGAACAGGTATTATGAAAAATGTATGTATGGTTTTCAGAAATCTTTTTACACTGAAGTCAACTTGTACCTTACTGTTATTTTCCCACAAACATTCTGAAGTCCATATGTGTGTGTGTAGACATATATATATATATATATATATATATATATATATTCATATGTAAATATGTATACATATACACATGCACAAGTGCTCATATACGTATGTCCACATCTTATCAGTTTTGTTTTTCTGAAGAACCCTCACTAATACCTTAATCATTGAATTCTTTTTTAATTTACCAGAGAGCACTGCTTGCCAGAGAGATATGGAGAAAGAGACAGAAACAGAAAGAGAGAGAAACTAAGAAAGCATCCCCCACCCCCACCATGAAGGATGGCCATGTCACAATCCCTTCTCCATTTTTCCCTCCTTTTGAGATTTGGAGCATGCACCCACACATGCCCAGTGTATTTTTCAAGCTGCCGGGTCTGAGACACCCCTGTGCAGCCACGTGGGATCCGGCCACCATCACCAGGCCGCCAGCTGGCCTCTTAAGCATGGATTTTTACATCAATAGGTTTCGCACCCCTAACGTCTCACACACTTTACCCTGGTCCTGGTCTTGCACAAGAGACATTAAAGTGTACCTCCGCATCACATGGACTCTTTAGGAGATCCAAAGTTCTCCTTGCCTTCTTTCTTCCCCCAATATTTTAAATTTTTTACCTGTTTGTCAAATGTATTCTTCCTCTCTCCCCTCTTTGCCAGTGTTTCTAAATCTCACCCAAACCATTGCAATAGTTTCCTGTGTGTTTGCTTTCCTCCAGGCATGTAATCCCTCAATCCATTCTCCACACACTTTTAAGGGGGTTATCTTTCTGAAACACCATTCTGATTGCATCAATATTCAGCTTAAAATGCTTCCTTTACCCACCATTTCCATCTTCTCAGCACGGCACGTACTTATGTTCTCAACTTCATTTTATGCCTTTTGCTCTTGATAATATCCAGTTAGCGCAAATCACACCTAAGTGCTCTTGCCAGGACCAAACCAGGCCATGCTCTTTCACCGTGTCACCTCTTCTCCAATGCAGCTTTCCTGCCAGGCCTCTGGGGAACCCTACTTACCTGTCACCAACTTGCCTCATCGTTGCTGCTGCCCATATGATTTCTTTCCTTTGAAAGTTTGATACCTCCTCCCCTGTGCTCTCAGAATATTTTCATCATTATAAAAATAATAGTAATGTCATGTTAAAATTTAATTATATGCATGAAATTCACCTTCCCCACCAAACTGCTGGAAAGAGGAAAGGGTACCTTTTGTACCTAGGAATCTTTTATGATCATCTCAGCGTTGAGTTCAGAGATGAATTGTTGAGGAAAATGATGCTCTTAGGTAGAAAGTCATTTGTGTTTCAAACAGTGTGCTTAGAGGAGCTTCAATATTGTAATAAGTAGATTAAATGGGAGGGCAAAATCCATAGGAATTAGAAATCTCCTGGAACTTGGTGCCTAAAATTTAAAATGTTCAATGCCAATTGACAAAAATATATTTGGAACTAATAGCCAAGTCTCTTATACAGTGCTGAAGCAAGAAATTAGAGTGTCATGCTATTTATTTTATGTAAAATAAATACATAGAGATGCACATTTATATTAAAATTGAAAGATACCGTATAAAAAGCAGTATTTTAAGGAATGAGAAACTTGGCAAGTTTCTTCTTCTTCCTTTTTTTTTTTTTTTTTTTTTTTGTCATAGGGTGCATGTACTTGTTGGAGAGAGGTAGAGAAAGGGAAAGTGAAAAATCATCCTCCAATGGGGAATGGCCATTCCACGATCCTTTTTCCTCCATTCTCCTCCTAGGATTTTGGGCACACATGCACATGGACCCGGCATGATTTTCAAGCCACCAGGTCTGGGACTCGATCAGTGGTCAGTTACGCTGGAATCAAGCACCTTAACCACCACACCACCTGCTGGCCCCCACTATATTTTTTTCTCAAGAAAGTGAAATTGCTAGAGTTCTGTTATAAACTCTAGATTGAGTTTATCATAGAAAAGTCTCATGACTGCTCCATCCATCCCTCCACAGTTTTCTAGCTGAATATATCTTAATTACCCCAAAATATTTTACAATATTAACTGTCTCCAGTCATTACTTTATTTCTGCCTGTGTATGAGTTGTTTTCGATAATGGATCCTTATTTCTTTTCTTAGATTATGAATTCTCTTCAGCAATTCCCTCTGTGGTTTTATTTAAAACAAGGAGCCTCCAGAATTTTTTATTATGATGCTAAATTCCAACCACGATACATTGGGCCAACATTGCTGGTTCTTTGGTTCTAGGTTTATCTGTAAATCCTGGACAGACACTGAACCCTCAGCTCACAGGTTCTGTCTTTAAAACTCTAGATCTGCATGTATCCAGGTTGGATTTTGTTCATGGAAAAGTTTTGTTTTTCTTAAAGAAACCAAAAATTTTGTTTGTTTGTATGTTTTTGTTTGTTTGTTTTTGCTGAAGTTGTCTATAACTTGTCATTTTTTAGGGGGAAAAAAGTGAAAACTGATCCAGATTCTTCTCTGAAAGGGATTTTAATTAGCCCTAGTATTTGAACACATGGCTTCCCTGGGCTCTTTGTCCTCTGAAGTCCTGTGAGATTGTCGAATTTTTGTAGGCAGTTTTGCCTATTCATTGAAAGTGCGTACTGTACTTTTAAGCAAGTGCCTCAATATGCTTTTTTCAATTCCATGGACATGGAGGAGGAAAAAGCAGTTTATTTTACTCCTATTCTTTCACACTTTAGAATAGTACTTTCTATTTGTAAAGCTCTTTAAATACTAGGTAAGTCATGAATAATTATTTTTAAATTACAGATGAGGTTAGGAGACCTATACTTTACATCACACAATAGTTAAGAGAACTATAATTGGAATTTAGATCTTAAATAGTGCAAGCACAATATTCCTTATAAAATACTATCATATAACCTTTTCTCTCAGGAAGATAGAAAATTTGAGGTTTTAAAAAATTAAGTAGAATTCTTAACTTTAAGTATTTGTTGTTTACAATCATCAACTCTTTTCGTACCACAAATCAAATATTAACTTTTTTTTTTTTTTTTTAAGAGAGAGATTGTTGCTATAAGGTGTATGTGCTCTCCAGACAGACAGAAAATGAGAAATCACCTCCCAGGAAGGATAGCCATGCTGCAATCCCTTCTCCTCCATTTTCCTCTTGGGATTTTGGGCATGCATGCACCCATGCCTGGCATGAATTTTAAGCCACCGGGTCTAGGACTAGAAATACGGTCAACTATGTGAGAGTCCAGCAACGTAGCTATTATACCATCTGCTGGTTCCAAATGTTAACTTTTTAAAAAACAAAGTGTTGGTTAGGTTCTTTGCCTTATTTTTAAAGTTTATTATTTATTTCTTCTATGAGTGAGAGAGACACAGAGAGGCACTTTAGAATCTTGTTGCCAGGAACCAGCAGTTAGAGTAATGGCTATGTCGCTGAACTCCCATGTAGCCAACCGCTGTTCAAGTCCTGGACTTGGTGGCTTAAACTCATTCCGGGCGCGTGTGCATGCATGTCCAAGATCCAGAGAGAAGAATGGAAGAGAAGATATTGCGGCATGGCCATCCCCCCTGGGGGGTGATTTCTTGCTTTCTATCTCTCTGTCTCTCTCTGTCTTACTGGCGAGTGCACGTGCCCTATAGCAAAAACCTCTCCAAAAAAAAGCAAAGAATCTTGTTGCCATGATCCACCTCCAGCCTTTGGCTAGCCCTAATTATGGGCATAATGTGCCTTAGAGACTGAGGGAGGTCTCTGGGCTTGTACTGAGAACCTTTCCATTTGAAATTGCCTCACAGAATGTCTTGTTTTAGCACTGTTTGACCCTTACATTCTCCTTTTTTAAATTCTGAAACAGTGTGCCAGGTGAAGGGACAGTGATAAAATGTGACTCCCTGACCTACATGGAGGGTGGCTCTAGACTCATAGCCAGAGACCTCCTAGAATGAACTAAGTACTTATATGCCCATGATCTGGTCTGGCAGAAGCAGAGGGTGGATTACAACATCAGGACCCTCTTGGGGGTAAATGTCTCTTTGTCTCTCTCTCTCTCTCTCTGATTTTCTTACTCATGGAATAAATAAATAAATTGAAAAAAAGAGAAAAATCCATAATGCTATATATATATATATATATATATATATATATATATATATATATATCCTCCTGCTGGTAGACTCTTTAAACGATGGTGGTAGGGGGAAGGACAGGACACAGGCAAAGGCCACCATGACTCTCATCCACAGGCGAGCCTATCTGCTGCAGGGTGACTAGACCTCACCCCACCTCTAGGATGCTCAGATTTGGAACTCTGCCTTAGGGTGAATGAAAATGCATCCCCTCCTTTTATTCTACATTTGGCCTCCCAAGTTCCATCAGCCTTTCCCATGGACACTCCTGCCACACGGGATTTCTCTCTGGGAAACTGTACCTGATCTTTTCAATGGGGTACCTCTTCCTGGATGAACACTCATTAAAAAGTGCAGGCAGTGAACCGCCCACTCCCTCCACCACCCCAGGATTTGCTAACACAGCCTGACACTTCTTCATTCCTGGGTTTGGAAGCTATCTGTCCTTCACTGTCCTGAGCTGACCATGGCATAAGGACATGTCTTAGTTGTTTACCTATTTACTTCCCTTCCACTGGTGACTCCAAGAGCATTTAGCACCTATTTAATAGTAAACTCCTATTTAAACAACAACAAACTTACCAGGGTGTTCAAAAAGAAACTTTTCCCAATATTAATGTCACCTATGATATTTACCGACTGTACTACATGACTATTTCTGCTGAGACACACAAAAGCTTGGTTCTAAAATCCAGGAATGGAAGATTTTGTTAGGATGGGAAATATATTCTACCATAATGATGCCTTCAGGCTGCCCAAAGTCCTCATCATAGATTTTCTCCTTTTTAATAGAGTTAGGTGTTCTCAGTAAGTGAGCTTTAAAGCTACCAGGTTCTGCAGTCATACAGGAAAATTACTCGGATCTATATTTCCTAAAACTATATGCCATGAGATTATTGGATTACCTCCAAATTTGCAATTTCTATAGAGGTTAATAGAATATTTTCTTTTTTAAATTGAGGTTGTAACTCCTGCCCCTCACTAGCTTTGTTTTCTTGTCCAAAACTGTTGTAACTTAAAGATTTGTAGAGCTAAAAACAATAGTTTTTAGAAAAGTAATTGTCATTATTTTACATGAAGTTGAAGATTTAATTCTAGTGAATATTTAAGAAAAAAATTTAGTAAAGGATTTATGATGTAGAAGAGATGACCTAAGCTTTTTGAATTCTGTGGCCATCTTGGGTAAGTTACAGAGGACACTCTGGACCATTTATCAACATATAGTCTTCATTATCTGTATGTCATAATTCTCAAATGTGTATATCAAACCAGGGCATTTGTGACCATTAGACTAATCATCTTAGGCAGCTCAGGCTGCTGCAAGAAATTACCACAGACTTAATAGTAATTTCTCACGGTTCTGGAGGCTGGGAAGTTAAAGATCATGGCACAGGTGGATTCATTGTCTGGTGATACCCTACTTTCTTGTTTTTAGGTATGTGTCTTCTTGTTGTTTTAAGCCAGGCAGAGAGAGAGAGAGAGAGAGAGCGAGAGAGCGAGAGAGAGAGAGCATGTGATCTAGCTCTGGAATCTCTTCTTGTAAGTGCAGTAATCCCATTATCATGAGAACTCCACCTTCATGAAGACTCTACCTTCATGAACTAATAATCTCCCAAAAGTGTTACCTCCTAACACAATCACATCAGGGACTAGGATTTCAATACGTATATCTACGAGGGGACACATTGAGACCACAGCACCAACATATTCATCACCACTATCCCAGTGGGTTACTTTTGAGTGACATGTCTTTGCCTCATGGAGAGCTCTGAACGGCACATCCTCTTCCTCAAGCTCCTTTTTTCTATTTTTTTTTTTCTACCTTGGTGAGATTGTTTTTCAGCTCATGTTATCAGAATAGATCCTGATGGCTTCTCATCTACTTCTCTCATTTTCTCATCTCTCAAACTTACCACAAATTCCTGCCAATTATATCACACAAGGATCTCTTGAGTGTGTCCTCTGCTCTCACAAAAATACCGTCTTACTTCAGCTCTTTGATTATACTGTTTCTCAGATTTGTGTTTGACTTCCTCTTAATCGGTTCACCGTGATGGTGAGTATCTTCCTAAAATGAAGAAATAATTGACTAATTTTCTTCAAAATTCCTCAAATTGGACTGGCCCTGTAGTCTCGTGCTTAAGGGAGCTTGATCCCACATGGTCAGCCACAGTGTAAATGCTGACTGCAACAGCTAGGGAAACATGCTGGGCACTCGTGTGACGGTGCCCAAATCCAGACAGGATGGAGAAATGGAGAAAGGATTGCGAGATGATCACATCCTATTTGGGGTGCTTTCATCTCTTTATCTCTGTCTCTCTCTGGTAAGTACATCTACCCTATGGCAATTAAAAAATTCTCCATTTTCCGATTACTTATTTTGCCTTTTAGCATACATTTTTTACATTGTGGGAAAACATACATAACATAAAATTTACCGTATTAATAATTTTAAGTGTACAGCTAAGTGGTATTAAGATAATTTGTATTGTTGTACAACCATCAATGCCATCACCTATCCACAGGAATCTATACTTCCTTCAAAAGTGAAACTCCATATTCATTTAAAAATGACTCCTGGGACCAGCATGTGGTGTAGTGGTTAAGGCACTGGACTTCCACATGGCTGGCTACAGTTTGAGTTCTGGACCTGGCAGCTTGCTTTCTTACCACCACCCCCCACCCTTGTGTGTGTGTGTGTGTGTGTGTGTGTGTGTATCTCTGGTGAGTGCACATGCCCTATAGTAAATTTAAAATAATAATAATAATAAGTAAAAGTAAATAAAAAATTCTTAAAAAAATGTTAGAAGTTTTTGTCATAGGGTACATGCAATCACTGGAGAGAGAGACAGAGACAGTGAGATATAAGGTGAGAAACAATCCCCCAAGAAGATAGCCATGCCACAATCCCTTCTCCTCTACTCTCCTCCTGGGATCTGGGGCACATGCACACATGCCTGGTGTGATTTTCAAGTCGCTGGGTCTGCGACTGAAACTGCTGTTGGCCATGTGGAAGTCCAGTGACATAACCACTACGCCATCTGCTGGCCCCTGATAAATAATTATTTTTTTAAAAAAAGACTTCTAATTTATCTCTCCTTCCAAGCCTCTGGCAACCACCAGTTGACCTTCTGTCTCTATGAGTGTAACTATGATAGTTCTCTGATACAAGAGGAATTGTACAGCATTTGTCTTTCTGTAATTTGTTGATTTCGTTTAGCATACTGTCTCAAGGTTTGTCCATTTTCTTGGTGCACATTTCTATGATTTGAATTTGTCCCCTCAAAAGTTCAGGTGTTGTTAGTGTGACAGGATTAGAAAGTGGGACCTTCAAAAGTGATAGGGCCATGAAGGCTCCTTCCTCACAAATTGAATTTATTACCCTTGTAAGAGGTCTTGATGGAGAGAGTTCATCCTCGTTAGACCTTTTTGCCCTTCTTCCTTCTGCCAAGTGAGGAAACAGAATTCCTCCTCTGGAGGGTACAGCATCAAGGTGCCATCTGGGAAGGAAAGAGCAGCCACCATCAGACACTGAACCTATCTGAGCTTTGACTGTAGACATCCCAGTTTACAGAACTATGAGTAATATTTCATTGTATATTTATATCATGTTGTGTTTATTCATTCATCCATTGGTGGAGACTCAGGTTGTTTCCATTGGCTTGGGCATTGTGGAATAATGCTATCATAGAGGCCTATTCTGAGGTGGATACCAATCTTGAGCTGTGAAGTATTGCTTTCCTTAACCAAAAATGAAGATTTTCTCCTGAGACTTCCCCCTCCAGATTCATTTCTAGTGGAAAAGGAACAAGCCCAGACCAGGCCCATACTGAGATGGATACCAACTTGAGCTATGAAATACTGCTTTACTTGACCAAAAATGAAGATTTTCTGCTGAGACAGCCCCCTCCAGATTCATTTCTAGTGGCCACTATGCACTAAGTGTCTAGACAGGTCCACGTGAACAGCATCCAAACATCTGAATACGATTAGGGTCAGAATATTCCTCTATTCCCACTGAATATGATGCACAAAGAGTGAAAATGGAACAGAAGAGAGATTTCAGATCACCTTCTTCTGCACATCTCTGAATGCTCAGATTGAACTTCAAGACTTAAGAAGAAACACAGCATCCATCAGATGACCAGACATCACTGCAGGGTCATAAGAAATATGGGAAAACAAGAAAATACCTCTCCTCCAAGGGAAAAGAATAACTCCTCTTCATCCTCAGAAAGTACAAGGAAAGTCATGGAAATGTCTGATAAAGAATTTAGAATATTCATAGTGACAAAGCTAACAGACATGGAAGAGAAGAGAGACAATGAACTGCAGAAGAGGCAGTGGAAAGGAGCTGACAAGTTCCAGGAGGTGAGGAAATCCTTGCAAGATCAAGAAGAGGAAATACACACTATAAAAAATAATCAAATGGACCTATTAGAGATGAAGGCTATAATACAAGAAGTAAAAACCTCCCTTGAAAGTACTAAAAGCAGACTAGGTCATACAGAAAATCGAATCTCAGATGTTGAAGATAGAATCACTGGTCTAGAAAACTCCACCATGAAGACTGAGAAAATGGCCCCCTCAAATGAGAATAATATACCAGAAATACTAGATACCATCAAACCAAACATCCAGATAATTGGCATCACAGAAGGTGAAGAGATTCATAAGGGCATTGATTACCTATTCCATGAAATCCTGCAAGAAAACTTTCAAAACCTGGAGGAGAGGCATTCAAAGATCCAGTCCCAAGAAACACAAAAGATCCCAGATAGAATCAACCCAAGAAGTTCTTCTCCAAGACACATTATAGCCGAATTTACCAAAATCACAGATAGAGACAAGACACTGAGATTGACAAGAGAGAAACATCAAGTTACCTACAAAGGATATCCCATCAGGCTAACAACAGATCTCACATTGGAAACAATGCAAATGAGGAAAGATAGGAAAATATATTTAAAGTGTTAAGAGAAAAGAAATGTCAACCAAGAATACTGTACCCCATGTGATTATCCTTCACATTGGAAGAAAAGACAAGAACATTCTCAGATAAGCAAAACCTGAAAGAATTTACCAACACCAAACCAGATCGCCAAGAAGTTCTCAAGGGAGTGTTATACCAGGAAAATTAAATGTAGACACACACAAATAAGAGTTCAAAAACTAAAAAAAATGGCCAACTTAATCATAGGGACAAGTCTGGAGTTGAATATTATATCCCAGAATTTAATCAGGAAGATTGAACCACAACAGAAGATAAAGTACATGAGATTGAACTGGTGAAATAGCATTTTATGACTTTTGACTAAAGCATTGCTAATTTTCTTTCTAGGCTTTGTTTTCTGTTTTTAAGGACTTTTGTCCTGTCTTAAGCTACCGATAGGTTCATGTACCTATGATTTGAGTAGAATTCTAACTAGTTTCCTGGCTTTAAGTTTAAGCAAATTTCCTTAGCATTTCTTTGATTTATTAAAGCTTAAAGTGCTTTTCTTGAAATTAAAAAAAAATAAAAATACCTGTTTAATGACTGTAGTAAGCTATATGGTATCAGCGAGGTGCTACCTTATAGTATATTCATTCTACTCAGTTTCATGCCTAAAGTCAGCATGTCTTCCCAGATATGTATATACCAGTTGAACTTGATAGTGAAAGTGATAGATTACTTAAGTTCTGTCAGTCAATAAAATGTGGGGAAAAAAGGAATGGCAAACAACTGTAAACACCTGAGATAGTGTGGAGGAGCGTGGGAAATGGCAGAGGATGAGAAGTATGGGTAAAAGATATATAAAAATAAATAGATAAAAAATATATATAGAACATACATATGAAACTAGAAATGGAAAATTATTGATGATAGCATGTATGATTAAGCCATTATGCAGTATGTTCTGGATGGGAAATCACATTTTGTATGCTGTGATGATGCTCAGGGAATTAATGTAAATTAATTAATTTTAAAAATGTTTCAGAAGAAAATTACAGGGCACTTGTAACTAGATTCTAGCTTTGCCCATATTTTTAGTTTAAGATATTTTGTGAATCAATAAAATGTGGAAAAATATTTTGTATGGAAGGGAGAGAGGGGAAAGGGGAAGGAAAAAAACAAGTAAAAGTATGCTTAATTGAGAAAAAAAATGAGAAGCCATTTACTGATAAGTTATAGAATAATATCTTTGGCTTGACTGACATGCACAGTATTTGTGCTGGAAAAAGAAATGCTGTACACTGTAAAGATGTGATTACATGTAAATAAATTAATTGAATAAATAAATAAATAAATATCATGAGAAAAAATGCCATCATGAACATAGGTGTACAAATATCTCCAAAAATCTCTGCTTGCATTTATTATGTGAATTTGCACCCCTGTTTACATTATTTGACTGTATATATTAGGATTTATTCCTGGGCTTTCTATTCAGTTTGATTGATCTATATGTCTACCTTGGTTCTAGTACCACATTATTTTGATTACCATAGTTTTTTTTTTTTTAACAAATTATTTTGTTTAACTTTATTTATTTATTTATTGGAGAGGTTTTTGCTATAGGATGCTTGTGCTCACCTGAAAGACAATTCCATATATAAGTGGAATTGTAGGATCATATTGTAATTCTATATTTAAGTTTTGGAGGAATCCCTGTATGATTTTCCATAGTGAATGTGCCATTATATATTTCCACCAATTATATAAAAATGTTTAAAAATGTTTCAATTTCTTCAACTCCCAGCTGGCAATTATTATTTCCTTTTATTTATTTATTTATTTATTTTTTTGGTGGATGGGTCAGGTACATCCCACTGTGTGTGAGGTGGTATCTTTTTGTGATTTGATTCATATTTCCCATAACAAATAGTGATGTCAAGAATCTCTTCATATACTTATTGGTCATTTGTATATCTTCTTCGGAAAATCATTCAAGTGCTTTGATCACTTATGAATAGAGATTTTGTTGTTATTGTTATTATTCTCATTGGGTTTTAGGAGTTCTCTATAATATTCTGGATGTTAATTTGTTATCAGATATCTGAGAGGGTCTTCACAAAGCTCACAAAATATGCATATTTTAAAAATTATGCATAGAGGGGATCAGCAGTTAGCGTAATGGCTATGTCGCTGGACTCTCACGTAGTCGACCGTGGTTTGAGTCCCAGACCTGGGTGGCGTGTGCATGCGTGCCCAAGATCCTGAGAGGAGAATGGAGGAGAAGGGATTGTGGCATGGCCATCCCCCCTGGGGGGTAATTTCTCGCTTTCTGTCTCTTTGTCTCTCTCTGTCTGGTGAGCACACGCACCCTATAGCAAAAACCTCTAAAAAAAACTTATGCATAGAGTTCAAATTTTGGGCACCAAATAAACTTGCACATTAATTCTATTTTACATGAATTTTTGAGGTCTCTTCTTATGATAGTCATTTCTTTTCTCCCAGTCTTTGAGTTGTCTTTTTTCACTGTTAATACAAATTTTTGATGCACGAATGTTAAAAATTTCATGAAGTCCAATTTTCCTATTTTTTCTTACATTTCCTATGCCTTTGGTATTACATCCAAAGTTATGAAGCTTTTTTTTTTTTGATGTTCTCTTTTGAGAGTTTTATCCCTTACATTTAGTCCTTTGACCCATTTTGAGTTTTTATTTATTTATTTTGGCTTTTGCCATAGGGAATGTGTGCTCAGTGGAGAAAGACAGAGATAGACAGAGAGAGAAAAAGTGAGAAATTACCCCCAGGAGGGATGTTCATGCCACAATCCTTTCTCCTCCGTTCTCCTTTCAGGATTTTGGGCATGCACACATATGTGCCTGGTGTGGATGGATAGGGGACATTAACCATCCTACTGTGTGTGAGGTGATAGACTTTTGTGGTTTGAAAAAGACAAAGCCACAAGATCCAGGACTCCATGTGGGAATCCAGTGCCTTAACTACCACACCACCTTCTGGTCCAAGTTTACTTTTTTTTTTTTTTCCTAATACGATGCTATATAAGGATCTAAGTTTATTCTTTTGCATGTGAATATCCAGTTTCCTCAGCATCATTTGTTGAAATGATGTCTTTCTCCATTGAATGGTCTTGGCACACTTGTTTACATTATTTGACTATATATATTAGGATTTACTCCTGGGCTTTCTATTCTGTTTCATTGATTTATATGTCTACCTTGATTCTACTACCACATTATTTTGATTACCATAGATTTTTTAACAAATTATTTTGTTTAACTTTATTTATTTACTTATTGGAGATATTTTTGCTATAGGAACAGGAAAATGGGCAGGAGACAGGAAACGGACAAAAGATCCAAACTTAGCAAGGTAAATTAAGGTACACAGTTCCTGAGGGACTCGATGCACAGAGCCAAGAACGTCTTGGAGATGGGATACCACGAAGGGTGTATTCTCACACACAATTGCAGCTAGGAATTTCAGCCCACTCACATCCCACCCTGAAGCTCTGTGTAATCAGGGCCTTTGAGGGCCTCCACTGCATTGTCTGCCTGCTCCATATGTACAAAGGTATAATCTTTGACCATGTCACATTCAGTCACTGGACCATACTCCTCTGATTTGGCACAGAGCTCCTTGTTTGTACAGGTGGCACTGATGTCCGTGTGCACCTTTGTGGAGGTTTTGTTCTTATTTCTGTTTGCTTCCATGCTGATGTTCATTACACGCAACTGGTAATGGTGCAGGTTGCATGTAGCGTTCTCTGCTGCAGTCCTGTCTTCTATGTGCACAAAGCCATAGTTTTTAATGATGTCACATTCTACTACCTTTCCATACTGCTCAAAGAGTGAGCGAATCTCCTCTTCGATGACCTCCCAGGGCAGGTTTCTAGTGAATAGCTTCACCATCTCGAAACAGCCGTGTTAAGTTTGGCTCTCAGTAACTGATGCAGAAACTGTGACCCCACTGGGGCAACCCTGAAGCACAGATGACTGAGATAAAACTTAACAGAGTAAAAGAAGGTCAGTAGAAGGGCTTGGCATCTCTCACCTTCCTCAGGGAAGACTTTCTGGACTCCTGCGGACTCATTTAGGAGTCTCATCCCCTTGTACATGCGGAGCATTTGGTACTGCCTCCCTTATGTAAATATCACACTGTGTTGCAAGTGATCTAAATGTCTGTATCTTCGAGTTTTTTTTTTTTTTTAATTTTCTGAATTGAATTAAATTCAGTTATATACGTATATAAGTATATATATAATTGTTCATATACACACACACACACACACACACACACACAGAGAGAGAGAGAGAGAGAGAGAGAGAGAGAGAGAATTTTAAATATTCTTTTGTTAGCTGCTTAAATGACTAGCTCCAGTTAGTGAGAACTTTAAAGCTAGGAATTGTATGCAATGAAGAGAATTTCCTTTGCTTTTCTTTCTCTTTTTTTTTTTTTTTTGGAGATGTTTTTGCTATAGGGTGCGTGCGCTCGCCAGACAGACAGAAAGATAGAAAGCGAGAAATCACCCCCCAGGGGGGACGGCCACACTGCAATCCCTTTTCCTCCATTCTCCTC
The DNA here is from genome assembly GCA_026018925.1 of Tupaia tana. Lineage (NCBI taxonomy): Eukaryota > Metazoa > Chordata > Mammalia > Scandentia > Tupaiidae > Tupaia > Tupaia tana. Next base: position 109,248,075 of record JAKSZU010000003.1, read on the forward strand.
TTGGGATCTTGGGCACGCACGCACACGCGCCCGGTGTGAGTTCAAGCCACCGGGTCCGGGACTTGAACTGCGGTTGACTACATGGGAGTCCAGCAACATAGCCATTACGCTAACTGCTGGTCCCCTTTTCTTTCTCTTTTGTGATGCATACACAGACATACATGACACAATAGCCACTCTCCATGAAATCTTAATGAATAAAGACTGGATCTTAGTCCTCTTGTCTTTTTTGCTCAAAACTCCTTGGTCATTCACATAAGTCTTCTGATTTTCCTGTCCCCTGGATGAAGGACCCATGGTATTTATAGAGGTCGTTGTGTTGTGGGAGGGAGGATTGCACTCTATCTACGGTTGTTGTTTGATGAGTTCATCTGCTCCTTGCTCACTGATTAGAACATTTTGTCACTTTATAGGATAGCCGAGAGTTCAAGATTATCCAGACTACAGGCTTATAGTTTTTCCCTTTTAAAATTACTATGAAATTGAACATTAAGCTTAATATAGATCACATTTCAATATCATCCCTAGCTCTCTAAAACTTGCATAAGGACCTATTATAAAAATCTGGTCTGCTATCTAATTAGTGGGCTGAAAAAGGACACCATTGAGGAAGGAAACAGCATCAGAGACATGACATATGTTATATGCTGGGGACAAATGATTCCCGACATAAGAAAACACATAAGTGTACATGACAATCTTACTTTATTGCCTCGAATGACAAGCACAATCTCTTCTTCAGCCCTGACCATTTAATTGGCCAAGGGAAACAAGATGGGGCAGAGGTGCAAGACTGTGTATCTCACGTAGTTAACGCTGATGCACTGCCACACTCTGACTCCACAAGACACACATTTCAGATTTTGGCACTAGTATGAGGTTGTGATAAACTGGGAGCCAGCTGGATGTTTTCATTGCTTGGGGATTATTTGTAGCACCACAAGGGTAGAATCCAGATGTGCCCATGATTGTTTAATTAGGCGTTTCTCCTCTGTTCTCCATATTTTCCCCCGAAGAGTTCTATCCCTATCTTTGTTGCATGACGGAGTAGTCTGTCTTCTAGGAGACACCTTTCTCCCCCCATTCTTGAAATATTTCTGACAGAGTTAGAGTCATTTATCCTGGTTTCATCCTTTGTGTGACATGGCAGTTCTGAATAAGTAGCCCCAAAGTAAGAGTTCGCTCTTCTTGTAACCCTGGATAATAGGTGCTGTTACATTATGATCCTTGGATGCTCCGCGTTATCTATTCCTGCATTAAAAAAATCATACTTGGGGAGCCAGCAGGTGGCATGGTGGTTAAAGGTGCTGGACTCCCACATGCTTGATCCTGATTTGAGTCTCGGACCTGGCAGCTTGCTTTCTCAATTTCTCTCTCTTTATCCCTCTCTGGTCAAATTAAAATAAGTAAATAAACAAGTAAAGTTAAGTTAAATAAAATAATTCTTTTAAAAAATCCTACTTGGGACCAGTGGATGGTGTAATGGTTATGTCGTTGGACTTCCGTGTAGTCGACCACGGTTGAAGTCTGAGATCCAGTGGCTTAAAACTCACACTGGGCAAATGTGCGTGTGTGCCCAAAATCCCAAGAGGAGAACGGAGGAGAAGGGATTTCAGTGTGGACATTCCCTCCCGGCGGGTAATTTCTCACTTTCTGTCTGTCAGTCTCCCTCTGTCTCTTTGGTGGGTGCACATGCCCTAGAGCAAAAATCTCTCTTAAAACAAAGAGAAAAAATCACACTTAAGGCCAGCAGGTAGGGTATGGAGTTTAAGGTGACTAGATGCCACATGGCCAACTTCGTTGTTTGAGTCTTGGACCCAGAGGCTTGAAATTTGCTCTGTGTGTGTGCATGCCCAAGAAACCCTGAGGTATTGTGGCGTGGCTGTCCTTCCTGGGGAGTGGTTTCACATTTTCTTTCTCTCTCCCTCTCTCTCTCTCAGGAAAGCACACAAACAAGACACCATACTTAGTGCATTAAACAAAAGCAGTTTACCTTTACTCATCATCTTGTGGGTTTGTCAAGCTTCAGCTGAGCAGTTCTTCTGTTCCACATAGTGTAGTGCTGGCTGGGGTTGTTCTTGACTCCACCATCAGCTAAAGGGATGGCTAAGTCTGAACTTTCCCAAAAAGCTCACTTTCGTGCCTAGAAGTTGGTGCCGTTGAGGAATTTCTTTTCCTCCAGCCGCAATGACTGTGTTCCTTAGGGTGTGTTGACCAGGACCTGAGAGAGTAAAAAGAACAGCTTGCAAACCTGTCAAGGACTAGACCTAGCTAAGGCACACTGGCAAACAAGTAGCAAGGTCAATCCAGATTAAAGGAGAAGGAAAATAGACATTATCTCTTGATTGTAGAGAAGAATATATACATGAGTATGCTTCAAAAAGTTCATAAAAATGGATAAAGTATGCGTTTCTTCTAGAGTAAAAAGTTTGAAGTCTATGCATAATGTTTTCATATGCAAGAACTTTTTGAAGACTTCTCATGCAAGGCAGGGAGCAATGGTTGAAGGCGAACTTTGAAGACCACCCTCCACATTACAGTTCAAATCATAGACGCCTTCAAAACATTTTCTCTGAGTTCTGTAGACTCCTTATCTCAGGGCAAGGGTTGGAAAGAAGGGTGTTGGGGCAGGGTGTGTAACAAGATTTCATACATCTCACACATAAAAATTAGGATGAGAATTACACTCCTAGCATTGTGCTGTCACTCATCAAATGCATCTTTAGCTAGATGTATTTATTTATTTAAAGGAATGTAAATAAATACATTTACATTCATTCATTCATTTGTAATGGCTAGAGAGCATGTGTGCTTTCCATAGAGAGACAGAGAGAGAGGGAGAGGAAGAAAGCACTTCTAATAGGTATGGTCATACTTCAATCCCATCACCTCCATATCTTATACCTGATGTGTTTCTCAAGCTGTTAGGGTCAGAACGCAAATAGCAGTTGACCATGTTAGATCCAACTCCTTTCATCAATAGGCTATGGGGCACGTCCCTGAATGCCTCTCTAAATACATGAGACATTATTTGAAAATAGTTGCTGAGATATTTTTTGAAAGGCAATCAAGTTTCTAGTATGAAAGAATTTATTATCCTAAAACACTGATTTTCCCTTTACAAAGAAGGGAAGATCTGAAGAAAACAGAGTGATGATCTGTCCACGTAAGGACACTTAGCCTTAGCTTACATCTTACCTGGCATTACCTGGCTCTTTGTCATCAGAAATGTGATTAGTCTGGTAAGTCACTCAAGTTTTCTTGGCCTCTTTCCTCATAAAACCAAGGGATTTGACTTATATTCTATAAAATTGTAAAAAAAAAAAAAAAAAAAGAAGCCGATTGTATTTTTCAGGTTTCACCTTAACATTATCATCAATCAACTGAATGTTTCTATGTGAAGTTTTCATTCAGCTGTGTTTGGCCTCAACAGAGCAACATGGGGGACTACTGGATAAATATTTTATTGTTCCTACAAATGCTTTACCATTATGTAGACATGGATAGAATGTGCACTCAGGCATCGTAAGGAACTGTCAATTTTTATTTTGAAAAATGAACTAAACCTGTTAGGAATTCAAGTCTAGATAATGTGGTTTGGCACTACAACTCAATGAATAATTCAGCTAATTTGCACCATAGTTATTTGTACATCATGAAAGCACACACTTTGAAAGTATTTCTGTAACTTTGCCATCTTGCCTATTAAATGTGTTCTGAAAATGGAATGCCACGTGTGAATGTAAGTCCATGTTTAAAGAGTATGTGAGTTGACACCGTGAGACCTTGCAAACAATTTTGACACTTCTACAGACTATTTTAAGTGACTGTAGCTAGAATGAGGATTCTTCTTTATCAATATTTTAAGAACAAAGTATTCTCAACTTGAATATGTATGTTTGGAGAATACATTTCAGGGTTCTAGAGTAATATCGTAGTTTGTGTTTATGCCTTTATTATCTATTAACTAAGGCTTTAAACTTGGGGGTTAGTTTGATAAATGTCCTTTTATTATTTACATTAGTAATAGAACTCTGTTCATTACTCCTAGGAATGACCTAGTGTGAGTGAAAGATGTGGTAGAGAAAGGAAAGACCTAGATGGCTTCATTCTCAGAGTTCTTATTGGTTCCTGGATTCTTATTCCACACTGTGAGAAGCGGAAAAGGTTGTAAGACACAGAAATGAACAAATGAATGCCTGCACCATCTTAGCAGAACCCACACAACTAGCACAAGCAAAGGAACTGTTGCTTCTTGGGTGTGTCATCATCCACCTACACAGAAAAGGTCCAATGTTTTGCTGAGAAATTATTTTTCTCTTTCATGTTGTGCTTTCTTCCTGAAAAAATATAGATGTTCCATATCATGTGTAATTTGTAACATTTTTGTTTTACAATCTATACTTTCCATATCAAACACAATTATTATGAAATAAAGAAGAGATTGAAATAGTCACACACACAAAAATAACTACATTGAGAAGCAAACATGGGGAGCAGCTAGTGGCGTGGTGATTAAGGTGCTGGATTTCCACATGGCTGATCACATTTTGAGCCCTGGACCAGGAGGCTTGAAAAATCACACTAGGCAAGAATGTGTGCATACCAGAATCCCAAGAGGAGAATAGAGGAGAAAGGATTGAGGCATGGCTATCCCCCGGTGGGGATGATTTATCATTTTTCCTATCTCTGTCTCTCTCCAGTGAGCACATGCTCTCTATGGCAAAAACCTAAAACATAACAAAACAACAACAACAACAACAACAAAATTCAAACCTAGCTACAGGTGTTTACCTCTATCATATCTCTGGTCCTCTGTAGCCAGTAACTGCAATAAAATTTTGATGCAGATTTTCTCGATCACTCTGTTTAGGTTTTTATTATTTCTGGCTTTGATTTTCATATATGGCATATCTAAGTTGTTCTAGACTCGTGGAAAAAAAACATGACTGCGTGGAATACAGATACTTGACATGGTTCAAAACTATCCCCCATGCAATTTCAATATTGTTTTCAGAATTACTTTATGTATTTTGACATGAAGCAATTTTTATGGAAACAAATTTAAATGATCATAAATCAAATGGGAAACTTTTTGTGTTTAATTTTATAAGGAATATATATGTATTGCAATAAATTTATATCTTCAAAAGACAAAAACTATTTTATCATTCATCCATGATCAGTATTATTTTTAAATTGCTCTCCACCTTTATTTAGATCAATTTCCTTTCACTGCAGCTTATGCATTAGAATACGTTGTCACCACAGTTCTCTTTGATTTTTTTCCTAATACCCTACAGTATGTCAGTTTCAGAGAAAGCTACCCTAAAGCAAAGTGTTAGGTATTTCTTTGGCACATGCAAGCTTGAACAATACATGCAAAAATAGAAGATGCTTGGGACCAGCAGTTGGCATAATGGCTGTGTTGCTGGACTCCCATGTAGTTGACTGCAGTTCGAATCCTGGACCCGGTGGCTTAAACTCATGCTGGACACGTGTGCATGTGTGACGAAGATCCTGAGAGGAGAATTGAACAGAAGGGACTGCAGCATGGCCATCCCCCCTGGGGGTGATTTCTCACTTTCTGTCTCTGTCTCTCTCTGTCTTTCTGGCGAGCGCACACGCCCTATTGCAAAAACCTCTCAAAAAAAAAAAAAAAAAAAAAAAGGAGAAGATGCTCAACTCAGGCTAATGTTCTCATGATCATGAAAGTCATATGTTATTTTGTTTAGAATTTTGGCAAAAAAATTAGACAATGGTCATATTTGTGATCTTAAATGTTGGAATTACCATGCATCAGGAATTTATAACAAGTGAGACATTGAATTAAGGTGGATTTCTTCACAATGATGTTAGTTGGGACTCTGCTAAGAGAATGGACCCTGGAAAAAGTGATCTTTAAATCACCCTAACTCAAAATAAATATTCAGGCAACAGTTAGTTTTTTCTGCTGTTCCCATGAATGAAAATAACCACTTAGCCAGAGATTCTAGGGTGGTTGGGAAAAGCCAGGAAGGAACAATAATCCCTGTAGGAATTACAAAAAGCTTTTCCCCATGGGAGTTTCCATAGCAGATGGCCTGGCACTTGCATAGGGAATGTGGTTGAGGAAAGGTGGTTTTTAAGTAAAAAGTACCCCTTGTGGAACCAGCAGGTGGCATGGTGGTTAAGGTGGCTAGATTCCCGCATGGCTGTTCATGGTTCGAGTTCTGGACCTGCTGGCTTGAAAATCATTCCAGGTTAATGTGTGTGCATACCCAAAATACTGAGAGGAGAATGGAGGAGAAGGCACAGTGGCATGATAATCTCTCCTGGGGAGTGGGGGTGGTAATTTCTCGCTCTCCCTCTCTTTGTCTTTCTCCGTTTCTCTCCTTTCCAGAAAGCACATGCACCCTATGACAAAAACCTTAAAAAAAAAAAAGTCCCCCTTGCAGATATCTTTGTGTCCCTACCTGGTCCTTTTCCTTTGTTTCTAAGTACTTTTCTTTCCATTATGTTCATCCCCAGTACAATCTTAAGGGTACAGAGGCTCAAGAATATTAGAAATGCCACCCAGTGGCAAGTTCACAGAGTCAGGGTTATAGATGATAGATAGTAGTTTCTATTGCTCATAGCTTCTCACTTTACTACTTTCCTTGCTGAGGTTCTTAATCCCATGTCTTGAGGCCTTCAAAGCGTCAAATGCATTTACATCTAAATGTAAATTCTAAGTGTCATACTTAGAATAATTTCTAAATTTTGTTCCATCTGGATTATCTATGTCATCGCTCTATTCGATTAGCATAAGTGATTAGAGGTGACAGTCATGTGGACAAGTACTGATGAGTAATCTTGAGTTTGTTATTTTTCTAAAATGTGAAAGACCTGGAGACTTTTAAATGATGGTGAAAAGTGCACAACCAAAAATTATTGTGACTCTTTTTTTTTTTTTAAAGAAATAATGCCATTATTTCACATGAATGCTCTACTTAAAAATAGAGGCAGAGAATCAAGGAAAAAACGAGGAAGGTAACCTTTAATTTGAAATTGGATGCATTGTGATGCTCATGCTGTAAAAATCTGATGGTGTATTAATGTCCTCACACATATTATCTCAAATTGTACCTTTCAGTTATAATGGTTGTTCCAATAACATAATAGCCACTCACCTGTAATTATAAGTTTTCAAAGCCTGAAATGATTCCAATTGTTTTTCTCTGTACTTTCCATGTACAATGGCTTTGTGCAACTACAAGTTCCAACAGACTTATTTCAACTTTCTCTGTTCCCATCTATTGTATCATGTTCCAATTTAAAAAAGTCTTGGGTGCATACAGAACCCTGGGAACAGCACCAAGGGCATTTATCAGATAAAACTTCAACCTTGACAATTTCCATGATTGGTGACAGCCGCCCTCGACACACCTCACACATCTAAGTCCCATTTTTTTCTTTTTAATAGATTTACCCTAAGTCCTGCTCATAGTGTTTCTTCATAGAATACGTCCATACCACCCCTCATTCTACCCCATGGCCTGGTCCTCAAGGGGGCTACACCTGCAGGTGGGAAAAGAGCTCAGCAACAACGTTTCACCCTGTTCAGAGGCCTCCTTCTCCCAGAAGACCTGCCTGAAGAAAAGATGGGAGGAATCTTTATCAATGTCAGTCCTTTTCTTCCCTTACCCTCATCTCTATGTGTATCTCTAATTCTGAAATAGGAAAGAGGACATCCCACAAGAATCCTGGAGGAAACAGTCAGGGGAAAAGCTCTGTTCAGGATCCAGAATGTCTCCTCAAGAGGTCTCTTGGAGGATCAGATGGCTTCCTGCATGCACAGGCACTGTGACATGAAATGTGTCAGGTCAGGTTGAGAGCTAGAAGCAGAAGAGGCAGGCCTTCTTAGCTATGATCAGGTAAGGTGGAAAGGGTTAACTGGTGACAGTACTGTGGGATGATGAATATTGCTTCCTTATTTGTGTAATGAGTTCACAAGTGTGTAAACACACACACACATGCACAGACACAGGAGCTCAGTATTCCACACAACCAAGTTTAAATGGAACTAGACACGGTCACTCTTTTAACGATGACCGACGTCTGCTTTTCTCAAGTCCAGGAGCAAGAGCATCCCCTACAGAATGTGTGACAGGCTCCACTGTGCTGGCCCGAGAGTTTCTCATTTGGTAGATTGGCTGCAGTCCAGGGCTCACATTTCTAACAAGGGTTCAGTTGATAAAGCTGCTGGTGGTGCAGGGACCACACTTTGAGGACCACTGATTTGTGCTGCCACCTCGTAGGTCCTAGTCGATTCTAGCTGCAGGACTGGAGGGCAAGAGGATCCAAAGAATCTCCTCAGAGGTTTATCTATGATTCTGAACAAAACACTGGTGTCCAAGTTACCTGTGCACTGGTGTCCAGGTTGCCTGTACAGACTTTTGTTTATTTGTTTTCTTTTTTAGTTACCTGAGGGCACATGTGCTCATGAGAGAGGGGCAGAGAAGCAGAGGAAAAAAAAAAAAAAAAGAACAGGTAAGAAGACCTTATTCTTATTCCTCAGGGGGGCATGGTCACCTGGCCTCCTTTCTATTTCATTTCTCCATCCTGTCAGGATTTGGAACATGCACGCTCATGTGCCTGGCATGCTTCTCAAGCTTTTCTGGGCTAGGACTTGAACTGCACAGTGGGCCATGTGTGATTTGGCTTCTTTAACTAACAGGATATGGGGCCATTCCCTCTTACAAAGCTCGATAAGCACCAAGGCTGCCTTGGCACCAGGAAAGGATGACAGAGAAAGAAGGAACAATGTTCTACTACTAAGAACAGGAGCTCCACAAGAAGAATCGGCTATTCTTGTTATTGCCACCTTTTCCAGGGCCTTGAAGAAAGTGGGTAGTCATGAGAGGACTCCAAGCAGAGGCTGTGGGGATATGGTGAAACAATCTTAGGATAGCATGTGCGAGAGACTGCATTCAGAACCCCATTTCATGCCAGAGCGCGTCAGAAATGAGTGCACCACCAGACTCAGCAGCTCTGCCCTGGAAGCTACTGGCTGAGAAGCAGACAAGACAGAGAAAGTTTTCTGTTTCCATCAGACTGTGCCCATCCACCCAGGCAGATTCCCTCTCCCTCTTTGCTGCTGCTTTGCAATAAATAGATGAAAACCCCGTGAAATTAGAAGCTGTAAGAGGAGCGAAGAGAAGTACTTGGCAAGTAATACATGAATGGGACTACACTGTTGTCAGAAAGAGACTGAGTTTTAAACCAGTCACTAGTATTAGGAGCGTCAGGGCTATTTTCAGCTGGTGATTTGGAACAAGAACACATAAAGGGAATAAATGTAGTTCCATGTTCACATCCAATTGATTTGAGATTGTCAAGGGGGTAGAAAAACTAAGAGCTTGCCAGTTGACTATTGATTCATATTTATCATTTTTTCAGTAAGCCTACAGTTAACAACCAACTTGTGGTGGGGACTAGAGGTGCCGGAACAGCAAACATGGCAGTGCCTCCTTGCCTCACACCATGTGCAGCCAGTCATTCTAGTCTGTAATCTCCAATAATGGGATTTGCCTAATCTCAGCAGAAGCATGATACTGGTATTAGGTGACCTAGACAATTCTCAGGAGACCCTCAGATATGTTGGAAGACCATTCTGAATCCAACATCCAGAAGCACATCACAGATTTGTCTGAAGAAATATGCCTGCTGTTCTGCAGGACCCAGACCTCCTGCTTGTACCACCAACACACAAGTGCTGGAACGAGGATGCTGCGGCTAGATCAAAATCAATTGCAGCCTCTGGAAAAGGGAGAACGTGGCTGCTGCTGTTATCCTTTGCCCTGGAGGGTGATCTGCCAAAGTTCGGTGGGACCCTTGGAGTACTTACTTTCGAATCCCACTCAAAGAAGGGACATCCAGTGATGAACCCAGGACACTTGTCCGTGCTTTGGGGAAGGAAGTCTTTGGCATTGTGGACTTCATGGTGGGAGGTGGTCTCTGCTCTTACCTTAGAATTGTAAGGTGGGCAGTCGCTCCATGAGGGGGGCGACAAAAAGAAGGCTTTCTATCAGAGTGTCTTAGAGACAGGGAGTCAATAGGCAACTGCATCTCTGCAGGGCATCAGTTGAAATGGGGACTATGCAAGGTAGTAGAGAAAGGCTTTCTCCCTGAGACTGGGGCAGTTTGCTGCTGAGAGTAGTCTCTGTGTTTTCCAATGAGAAGTGAAACCATGGGTTAGTTAGGAGCCTTTTCTCCATCTTCTCTGGAGTGCTCATCTCTGTAGTTAAGGCAGCATTTGGACCAAGCATCAGATCTGAGCGTAGGTTCTGCCACGTGGCAGCTGGTGGATGATTCGAGGCTTTCATGGCTCAGCCTCAATGTCCTCTATATAAAACGATGTGACAGTCCCCACTCTGCAGTATAAAGACTGTAAGGACTGGGTCTACGCACATGCTCAGTGTCTGCTCCTGCCTTTAGGAGAGCCTGCAGGTGCGCGGCTCCCTCTCTCTGTCCTACTGGCATTTATGCACCGAGTGATGCCATGGTAATGCTCCTCTTGTAGGAGGGATAAAGGCCCAGGGAGGTACTGCACTGCAGGGTCCAGCACCCTGTCTGCCTCAGCAAAATATTCTGTTTATATAAAATTGTGATCATTACTTGACAAACACTAGGAGGAATTACAAGGTGTCTTAACTCAGATCACGCTGTCTGGTTATGTCAGAGCACCATGGCATGACTTGGTGCTGTTATTCTACCACTCAAAAAGTGTTAAAATTGCTAACTACAAGAGAGCTTCAAAAAGTTCCTGGGGGTTGGGACCAGCAGTTAGCGTAATGTCTATGTCGCTGGACTCCCACGTAGTCGACCGCGGTTCGAGTCCCGGACCCGGCGGCTTAAACTCACGCCGGGCGCGTGTGCGTGCGTGCCCAAGATCCCGAGAGGAGAATGGAGGAGAAGGGATTGCGGCGTGTCCATCCCCCCGGGGGGTGATTTTCTGTTTTCTATCTCTCTGTCTCTCTCTGTCTGTCTGGCGAGCGCACGCGCCCTATAGCAAAAACCTCTCCAAAAAAAGAAAGAAAAAAAAAATTCTTGGGGGACCAGCAGTTAGAGTAATAGCTATGTCGCTGGACTCCCACGTAGTTGATCGAGGTTCGAATCCCGGACCTGGTGGCTTAAACTCATGCTGGGCGCATGTGCGTGTGTGCCCAAGATCCTGAGAGGAGAATGGAGGAGAAGGGATTGTGGCGTGGCCATCCCTGCTGGGGGGTGATTTCTCGTTTTCTGTCTCTCTGTCTCTCTTTGTCTTTCTGGTGAGCACATGCGCCCTATAGCAAAAACCTCTCCAAAAAAAAAAAAAAAAAAAAAAGTTCTTGGGAAAAATGGAATTAAAGTACAAGTTTCTTGGGGCCAGCTTATGGCCTGTGGTTAAGGGAGTCAGATCCCGAATGGCCAACTGTGGGTTTGAGTCCTGGACCCCGTAGCTTGCAAAATACTATGGGTGCATGTGCGTGTGTGCCCCAAATCCTGAGATGACAATGGAGGAAAAGGGATTGTAGTGTGGCCGTCAGCCATGGTAGTATTTTCTTTTTCCTCTCTGTCTGTCTTTCTCATCTCTGGTGAACATGTGCAACTTCTAGCAATTGTTTTGTTTGTTTATTTTAAGGTGTGAGTTTACACTGGGCACATGTGCATGCATGACCAAGATTTCAGGAGGAGGATGGAGGAGAAACGCGTGTAGCATGGTCATCTCCCTAGGGGGTTATTTCTCCCTTTCCCTTTCACTATCTCTGTCTCTCTTGCTCTCTTTCCCCCGAGTAAGCACAGGCACCCTAAGGCAAAAACTTCTACCAAAAAAAAAAGAGTGAGTTTATTTTGGCACAACAAAAGTTTGAAATACATGCTTAGTTTTTCTCATGATACACGTTTTCCTTGCCCTTTCTGAAGATCCCTCATAGTCCTCCACCGTCAGCATTTCCACACCAGCCATCTTATGCTTTTCACTCCAAAGAGAAATACATATGCATTTAGATGACTATGAGCCTTCTTAAAAACCTTACAAAATCACTTAAACATATAAATAGTTTCTAAAATTGAAATGAAACCATGTCACAGGCATCCTGATTTTATTGTTTTTCTCACAAAACAGCATAGATAAACACTGACACTCCCATGTCAGTGTCATATTCTAGTTTTTTCTTCCAACTGGCCACATATTTTCCATTATGTGTTTCTAGCATAACTTGTTAACCAACCCTACACTGATGGATGATGCATTTCTAATTTTGCTGGAAGCCTTGGAATCCTTTGGTGAGGTCCAAGGAGGACCAACAAAGTAACTGTCAAGAGATCTCCATCCAAGTCATCTGGTCAGTCACTCTCTGAGGGTCTCAGAGTCTGTCTCTCTTCCTGTGAAGGAGACATTAAGCTCAATGGAGGTACATATGCATTTCTCTGGTATGACTTGGAACCTCTTCCTAGTTAGAATGGCTATTATCAAAAGGACAACATATAATAAATGCTGGTGAGGAGCCAGAGAAAGAGGGACTCTGGTGTGTTGGTAGGAATGTAAATTAGTACAGCCTCTGTGGAAAACAGCACGACGGGTTTCTCCAGAGTAGAGCTCTTCTATGGTCCAGTGATGCCTCTGCTAGGCCACGATCCTAAGGAAGGGTAAGCAGTGCGTCATGGAGGTATCTGTGCACACATTGTCACAGCTCTCCTCACAATACCACGATTTAGTATCAGCAGGTGACTAGTAAAGGAATGTGGTAGATATAATACATATTTGATAGAATACTAGTTAGCCATTAAAAAAAAAGTGAAATCCTGTCACTCACGGCAATGTGGAAGTATCTGGAGGATATTATATTAGATTAAGTGAATTAAGTCAGGTACAGAAAGGCACAAATCTCATGATCTCGCTCATATCCAGAAGCAGAAAGCTGACGTCATGGCAGTGTAGCGTAGAACAGTCATTACCGGAGTCTGGGAAGGGTGGCAGGAGGGGGTGATAAGGAGATGCTGGTTAATAAGTACGAAATTACATTCAGATCAGAGGAGCAAGTTCTAGTGTGCTATAGGACGATAGGCTAACTATAGTTCACGACACTTTATTGCATAGTTCAAAATAGCTAAAAAAGGAGATTTTAATGTTCCCAGCATAAAGAAATAATAAATGTTTGAGACACTGATTTTTTGCTTGTTTGTTTTTTGCCACAGGGAACATGTGCACACCAGAGAGACAGATAAAGAGGGAAAATGAGAAATTACCCCCCAGGGATGATGGCCACACCACAAATACCCTCCTTCACTCTCTTCTAGGTATTTTGGGTGTGTGCACACATGTGCCTGGTGTTTTTCAAGCTGCTGGGTCCAGGACTTGAACTGCAGAGTTGGCCATGTGGGATCCAGCACCTTAACCATCATGCTACCTGCTGGCCCGAGATAGTGATTTTATTATTACACATTGTATTCATGTACAGAAAAAACACACATAAATATATATATATATATATATATATATATATATATATATATCTTTTCTGTGTCAATTTTAAAAAGACCCTTAGCTCATAGATTTGTAGGAGACTTAAAATACCACAATGTTTAGTCAAGAGCTTTGAGAATTAAGAAGTAAAGTATTGTTCTATCTTTGCTGATCACCGCTTCAGTATTTAATAATGGTTCCATTCTTCCAATCTTGTCACCTGAAAATGGGAGAGCGTGTCCAGGATAAATCGAAAGGCTTTCAAAGGCTGGCAGGAAATTGAAGCACGCCTCCCTCCTGGGCACTTTGCTAAGTGTCCTTGGCAGCTCCAATTTTTCAGGGAACTCCTGCCTCTCCCAGGGAATTCTGCAGCCCAGGATATGTGTCTGCCCAAAGCTGGCTTCAGTCTGTTCAGCACACCCTCATTCCCAGAGTGAATCAATACCGAGAGAGTGATTTTGAAAGAGCTCAAGTCATTTGTAGTCTATTTGCGTCCAGAATGTTATTTCAGCTTCTCTCCCACAGAGCAAATATCACCGGAGGCAAGACCATATCTTTTTCATATCTATACAGAAAAAAAAGGACAGTTTAGCACCCTCGGTAAAAGATATAAAGATTTGAGGGTTTGAGGAGTTTATATGTTTTCTTCCCCTGAGAATTTAAGAAAAGTAAAGCCAAAGGGCGGAGACGGCAGGAATGGCAATGGCAATTCTTCTCTGAATTTAGTACTTGCTTGACACAGTAGACTTCCAGCAAGACTGGAACTTCGTAGGGCCTGTGAATGCCCTAGCCAGGTCCTTATTGCCGCAGATTTTTAAAGAACAATGGCTTTTATTTTCCCACTATCCATATGGTGAACTTCAGTTAACCTAAAATCAGCATTTGCACACCTGAATGAAAAAGCAAAAGCAATGAAACATAGGAGAATTTGGTCTAGATGTTGTCGTGCAGACCTGCGAATTTTTATATCACAAATTCCTGCTGACCAACTTTTGCATTTTTATTGAGAGGGAAGAAAGAAAATATTGGTGGACACACGGTATCAGGCTAAGCAACGTTCATTTAATACGTCCTTTATTTTCTACCTTGACTCTATAAGATCAGTGTCATTACAAGCGTTTTACAAACAAACATTGTGAGCCTCAGCGTGATTAGGCAACTAGCCTGACAGAGAAGCAACTGGATGGAAACAGTGGGCTTCAAAGCAATTGTCTCTAGGCCTGAAGCAAGTTCTCCTTCCACCCAAAGCCACATGAGGGCCATGTTGATATGAAGTAGACACAAAAACAGCTCGTTGTGTGTCCTGCCATTTCCATTTCTAATCAGACTGACAGGAAGATCTGATAAGAGTTCCTTGGTATGATAATAATGATTTGCTGGGAGATGCAAGTCTCAGTCTTTTTGGAATCAACAGAACTGCATACAAAACCAAGGCACCTGTCCAATTCTTTTTTTGTTGTTTTTTAATTGTCAGAGGGTATGTGCACTCACCAGAGACAGATGGACAGAAACTCAGAGAGAAAGAGAGAGAGAGAGAGAGAGAGAGAGAGAGAGCGAGCTCCACAATGGAGCAGGGTCATACTGCAATCCTTTCTTCTCATTTCTTCATTCTATTGGTTTGAGGCATGCACAGACATGCATGTGCTGGTGTGGTTTTTAAGTCATCAGGGCTGGGACTCAAATGATGGTCAGCCATGTAGGATCCACTAGGTTATGGGGCTAGCCACCTGCCCAATTCTTAAGGAAAACATGTACATTTCTGTATATAACATTGTCGTTTGTTAGTGTACTCTTGTTAGTGTGTGTGTTTTTACCGTAGGATGTGTGTGCTCACTGGAGAAAGATAGAGGGAAAGAAAGTGAAAAATCAACCCCACCACCACCACCCAGGTAGACAGCCATGCTTTCATCCCTTCTCTCTCAATTTAAGGCACTAACGCACATGTGCCAAGTATGATTTCAAGTCCAGGACTTGAACTGTGATCAGGTATGTAGAAGCCCAGTGCCTTAACCACCATGCTCCCTGCTGGTCTCAATTTGTTAGTATACTCTTGATAGCAAGAGTCCTGTTCCTAGGAAATATGCTTCATATTTTAAAGTATTTATTTTATTAAAAATCAGAAAGAGCAAGAGCGATAGTCACCTTCTGTAGGATCTCACCAAGCTAAGATTTCCCCCACTTGCTGGGTAGACTAAAACATGGCAGAGTCCTCAGTACATACACATATATGTGCCTGGCATGTTTTAGTTCACCTAGAATTTGAACTGTGGTCTTCTGTATGGCTCCAATCATAAAGTAGTTTTATGATACTTGAAGTAATCAAATGAGAGCCAACTATGGACAGAAGGACCTGACAAGACCACAGTGGTCCCACTACCTACACCTGCTCAGCTAGAACAGCCTGGTTATTTCCTGCGCAGTTTTGCTAAGCACCAGGTTCTTTACATTCACAGTTTCCCAGTCCACTGTTGTCCCTGAATTATGAGTAAAGGGGCTCCATCTCAAGGAGGTAAGATGGATTTTCCCAAGGTCTCAGAAACAGAAAGTGATGGAGGCCGAGTTTGAACAATCCTAGGATTGTCTTTACATACAATTGTAATAAAAATATATTTTCGGTTTTGGATAGAGAAAGAAAGATTGATTCCAACTTACTGAGGCAGCAAAGCAGGGGTGCTTAGATTATTTACTTGCTTGTTTTTGGCCAATCATAAGTACATAATATATACATGCTGGGAACACAGGAGTGCACCTGATATTTCACCTGATTTGATTGTGAAAGCACAGAATGATTGTCCTAAACATCATTGTTACTGTTTCTGTCTAAACAAAGAACATTTAAGCTGACTTAAAGGGTGGGTTGACATTCAGCTTTTATCTTCTTATCTTCCCCAGATGAAGCTTCTTATCTGATTGTTGTGCGACTGTCAGTCATGAGGCTGTGGACTACGAAGATGTCACACCTGCTTCATCAGACACTGAGATCTCGGCTCTGATTAATGAAGACCCACAAGGCTTGGCTTCTAGTCCCATTACAGATTGTACTGTGGTATGTAGCTTGTCACTGCCTAATGGGAATTAAATCAGGCACCCAGCATATGTGCAGTGTAGACAGCAAAGGGGTTGACCTTTTGCATGGGTACCTCCAGTTAGATATCAATTCTAGCTTCATTTACTCCTTGGAAGGGAGGCTGTATCAGAGTCCCAAGTATACATTACAATCTGTGAGTCGCATCACAGCATCATAGCTCCGTGTAGCATGGTTATGAGAAGCCAGAGTTTCCTTCAAAAATGCTCCGACTTCTCATGGCATTCCCTTTTGAAAAAGCAATGTAATACACTGTAAACTTACATGCAATGTAATGGAATATAAACAAGATTATGATGATATTAAATTAAAAAAACGTAACAAAAAACATCAACTCAACATTAAACATAGCCAAGGCTTTTTGCAAAAAAAAAAAAAAAAAAAAAAAAACCCACAAAAAGACACACACAAAAAACCCCCCAAAACTGCTCCTACTTCTCAGATCACACTTATGTTAGCCTTCACACGTTTTCCTGCCTCTTTTCAGTCAAGGCACCTCTCTTTGGCCAGAATTTTTAAAATTATGATCTATCATTTATAGGTAAGTTAATATTGACAAGCTCCTTAACTTTCCTCAGGTTCATTTTCCTCAGTTTGGAAATGGAATGTTGCTGGGCAGAATTAAATAGATACCATGTCTATGAAGTCATTTCAAAAACACTGCCTGTAACTAGTGGATAGTCAACAAATACCAGTTTCCTACCACACATTCCTCACTTCTTTTCCTTTCACTCATATACCCTAGGATCCTACCTGCATTAACTGTCCTCTAATCTTGGTGTTGGATATTGCAACTACTTAAAAAGTTGGGTACCGTTACCGGGCATGATTGACTTAGTTTTCTTTTATTTTGGAAAATCCTGGAAATCAAATGTTGCTGATTATGTCCTTCTGTGCTGACAGAAGTGTCCAGACTGTGGCAGTCATATAGCTATGGAAGGGAAGGAAGGAGGACCACAGTTGAAAATAAGCTTTCACCCCAATCTAAGAGAGACTTGAGACACTCTGTGCCTGGGAGCACCCTGGGAAGAGGAGAGGCTGAGGAGGTGGTACTTGCTGAGAGAGTAGAATGTAATCTCTGGGACACCGTCCAGTGATGTTGCCCTCTGGTCATTCTAGAGTCCACTCCCACCCCTACCAGCGCTCCTGGGAGAGATGATACAAGAGCACACCAATGACCTGCTGGGCTGTGGAGGCTGTGTGGGCTGTGGAGGCTGCTGGAGACCGTGAAAGTGACCTCAAAGAGCTACCTTCCAAAGAGGGTGAGGACTCCTGCTGTTTTGCTCAGCTCCAGGACAGAGACTTCACTGAAGTGTGACTCAAACTTCAGGAGGCCATCTGTCCTTATGTCCCCTTCGCATTCTGAGGAGAAAATGAATGCTCTGCTCATCTGGCTTTTTTCTTATGGAGTAGAGAGAGAAATAATTTTTCAGTAAGAAATACTGTGGAATTGGCACCTGAGAAACTTCCTATGGGAGCTTGAATTTGTTATCAAAATGTAACCACCTGGTCCTTTGAATCCCAGTTGGGTCATATAAGACTCATTCTATGTCTTCTACAAATAAGTAAATCAAAACATAGTTAAATATATTTTATTTATATAAATTTATTTATTTAGTTTACACATATTTTATAAACTATACTTACTTTTTAAAAAATTTGCTATTGGCCCATGTGCTCATGAGAAAGAGAGAAGAGAGAGAGAGAGAGAGAAAGAGATAGAGAGTTAGAGAACCTCCAAGGGCAGATAACCACACCAAAATATTTTCTCCTCCATTCTTTTCTCACATTTTCTGGCATACACGTACATGCAACCAGCATGTTTTTTCAAGCTGTCAGATCCAGGACTTGAACCATGCTGTTGGCTGTGTGGGATTGAGTTGTGTGGGATTTATCAAAAACATTTATTAAGTGACTTTTTGACATACTCTGGAGGATAATAAATATTTGGGGAGATCAATCTGGTTGGAAAGAGAAGAGAATAAGCAAACAGTTGATTTCAGTTTGAGGTGGAGGTGAATAAGAAACCAAGCTGGGGAGGAGATAAAGGACAAAGCATAGAAAAAGATGTATATATGAAAAAGAAAATGTGCCCTTCTTGAGCACTAAGAACCACACGGTCGCTGAGGGCTCTACAGATTTGAGGGAAATAAGGCAGGAAACCTCAGATTGTTCTTCCACATGAATTATTTTTTATTTTTTATTTTTTGCTTTAGCAAAATGAGTGTTCAGAGAAGGCTGTATTTGGAAAAGGTAACACCCAATGCTGGCAATACTGCAATAAAACTGGCATTCATACGGTGTCAGTGAGGTACAAACTGGTATAGACCTTTTGGAAAGCAACTAGGCAGCATAGGTCAAAAACTATTAAGTACGTGCTTATTTTAACTCAGGGTCTGTATTTGGAAGTCCCTTTCCTGAGGAAGTTAGCCAAAACCATGGACAAGCTGTTTGAACAAAAACAATATTTGAAGCTTTATATATATATATGTATGTATATATATGCCCCTAATTTTTATGGGGGATAAATTGAATATTCATCTATGGTGGAGTGATTTAAGTAAATACTATGTCTATTCACTGAAATTTTAAGCAGCAATTTAGAGAAATCTATAATAATGTTGAAAATGATTGTAATTTGTGCCAGCTTTGTGGCCTGGTGGTTAAAGAAGCCAAGTCCCTCATGGCAGACTATGGAAGTGGGGAAAAACACCAGCCTATGTTCATACAAGCACTAGCACTTGTAATGTTCCTAGCAGGATTATTAGAAATAGCCAAAAAGTGGAAACAATCATTAACTGGTGAAGGGATAAACAAAATGTGGTACTTCCATACAATGGAATGTTATTCAGTGACTAGAAGGAATGAAGTATGATGCACATACATCATGGATGAGCCTCAAAAACCCAAGAAAAGGAATCTAAAAGACAACATACCATGTGATTCAATTGATAAGAAATACTCATACAAGGCAAATGTGTAGAGCATAGAATAGATTCCTGGTTTCCTGAGCTAGACATGGAGGATTAACTCTAAGTAGGCACAGAGACTTTACCAGAATGATGAGAATATCCCAAAACTAGGTAGTGACGGTGGTGGCACCAGTCAGTAAGTAAACTAAAAATCATGGGATTGTACACTTATAATAAATATTTGTGGTATGCAGTTTATACGCCTAAAAATTATTGAAAAAGTCTATTTTGCCCATCTGATATGGTCAGTGTTAAAAACTGGATTGCATTTGTGATATTTTTTTCAGAGCACCTAGATAGTTGTTCATGGCCTATTCTGGATGTTAGAGATTGAAGTAAGTGCTCTCCAAAGAAATGTGAAGGTTCCTTTTCTCTGTCTCAGATTATCTAATCTATTTGTCATGAGCTGAGGCCACTGAGATCAGAAAGGTTATGTGACTGGTCATTCAGCTAAGATGTTGGACAGGTGGGGTGGCCAATCACTCTGTAGAACTACGATGTGCTTTCAGCTGCACTAAGCATGCTCTATATTAAGTTCTGAAATACTTAAAAATGCAGGAAAGTATCAAAAATGGTATAACAGACTATTTCAAGGCCATTGCTAATATTTGAGAAATGTTGACCTTTTTTTGTCTTTGTTTCACTTTGGAAACATAAAAAGTCCAGTTTGGAGCTAGCCCCATAGTGCAGTGACTAAGGTGCTATGTATTGGGAGCCAGATCCCTCATAACTGATTGCAGATTGAGTCCCAGCCCTGGATACTTGAGAAACATAACTGGTACCTGTGTGTTCATGCCAAAGATCTTGGTAGAATGGAGAAACAAAGCAAGAAGGATTATGACATGAACACTACACATTGGGGGTGCTCTCTATTACTCTTTGGCAAGCACATATGTACTCTGTTAAATATGTATTTTATTTTAATTTTTATACATTCAATCACTATACATCACTTAGCTTATAAAGTGAATTGTCCAACATGAATACATTTCTCACTTGTCCAACTGGGCAAACTACAGACTTTTTCATCAACAGATAATAATTCATTTCTGTAGCACATATCTACTCTTAGCAGTTAAAAAGAATCCAGTTTGGTGAAAGCACTATCTCGTCCCATTTCTCCCATTTTATCACTGAACAGGTAACCACATACCAGAAGCTGCTATTCATTTTTCTGGGTTTCCTTAATAATTCTCCCCATACATGCTTCTAAATCACTTTGTGTGTTCATTGCTAGAGTAATAGCTTTCTCAGCTGCATGACATTTCACCTGTAAGCACACATGGCAGGCCACTCAGCAAGAAGCCTGCAGCTACCACATAGAGTAGGGGAGTGGCTCAGCCTCTTCTCCAGGGTTTACACTCAGGGCTGAAGACTGCTTATAGTTCAATTATCACTTCCCCACACAGGGAATAGGAAATTAAAAAAAAAAAAAAACATGCTTGTAAGTGTCTCACTTTTTATTTGGAGAAAATACATTAGAAGTTTTCAAAAGATTTCATGTATGTGTCTTTGGCAAACTTGGGTCAGATGCTAAGGCTAGATTGGACACAAAGATGGCTCTGAGGTTCCTGCCCTTGTGTGATTGATTGATTGTCTTAAGGGTGGGTGAAACCTGAAAACATCATGTGATATCATTCATGCACGTAAGCTACAAATTAATCACCATTGAATTGCTCAAAAAGGCCACTTTGGGTGAGCAGAGAAGCCTTTAAAAGAAGGTAAAACACTAGAGAGGTGAGCTTTTAAAGCCAGCAGTCATGACATGAACTGACTATGGGAGCCATATGACAATAAATAGTGGGGTCCCTAGGAGCTGAGACAAGTTCCTATATGACAACTAATAAGAAAATGGGGACCTTTGTCCTACAACCAGAATGAAATGAATTCTGCTACAAACAGTGAAATCAGAAATAGATTCTGAATCCAGAATAGACCCTTGTCCTGGCTGACACCTAGATTCCAGCCTCTTGATACCTAAGCAGAAGACTCAGCTGAGTTATGCCCAGACTTATGACCCTCAGACACTGCAAGATAAAAAAAAAATGCGTATTATTTTATGCTGCTAAGTCTGTGGTAGTTTGTTGCAGAGCAATGGACTACAAACCTATTTCTAAATGAATCACTAGCACTGGTCATTAGATTAATCATTATTCATCACCTGAGGATTCCAGAAGGATCTGTCTTCCATGGATTTATTTCTGTCATGTTAGTTTATACTTTGTATTTTTCCATACATTTCTTTGCTTCTATGCTTTTATTCCTGCTTTTAATAATATTTATCCATTTTTCTCTATTCAACTCTAGACATTTTTTACTACTGATTTTATTTTAATTTTTATGGTGAATGAGAACACTATAAAATCTTGAGTTAGTAAAATTTAAAGTTAACAGTTTCACTATAATTTTCACTCTCCTCCCATCTTTCATAGCATTATTATGTAGCATTTTAATTCTGTTTGTCTCTAATCCTTCCCAAATAGTGACTATACTCATTATTGTGCTTATACTCCATGAACATTTAGTTTTATTTTTTATTTGCATGTTTACTAATGATTTATTTGGCTCCTTGCATCTCCCTCCTCTGGCACAAGTCTTTCCTTCCTGCAGCGTAATCTTCAGTCACAGGCCTGGTTTAGGGACAGGCAAGTGAGGCATTCACCTAGGGCACAAGAAGGTGACAAAACTCAGTCATCAAGATAAATAATACCTTGACATTTTGAAAACTCAAATTATTTTTTTTAGATTTTATTTATTTTGTCTGTGAGAGACAATCACAGGGAGACAAACAGACACAAATAGAGACAGGTCCCCCCGACAGGATCCTTGCACCACTATCCAGTCCCAGTCTCAGCCAGCCAGGATCACAGCACACCACACACACACACACACACACACACACACACACACACACACACAGAGGTATCTATGGGCAGGTTCAGAGAGGTCTTGGATTTCCCATGTGGGTCCAGTTGCTTGAGCACTAGCCAACACTCTAATGCAGAAATTCTTGGTAGCAACTGTCAAAGTTTAAATAAAGACAGATTGTTGCTTGTTTGTCTCATGATTGCTTTGTGAGGCTAAAGATGGGATGCAAACAGAATGAGAAACACAGGGCTTTATGGTGAGTCCTGTCTTTTTTTTTTTTTTTTTGGAGAGGTTTTTTCGCTATAGGGCACATGCGTTCGCCAGACCAACAGAGAGAGACATAGAGACAGAAAGTGAGAAATCACCCCCCACGGGGGATGGTCACGCCGCAATCCCTTCTCCTCTGTTCTCCTCTCGGGATCTTGGACACGCATGCACGCACACGCGCCCGTCGTGAGTTTTAACAACCGGGTCTGGGACGCAAGCCGCGGTCGACTACGCAGGAGTCCAGCGACATAGCCATTACGCTAACTGCTTGTCCCCAGTCCTGTCTTTTTATTACAGGTAATTTTTTTTTTTTTTTTGAGAGGGTTTTGCTATAGGGTGCGCGCACTCGCCAGAAAGAGAGCGACAGAGAAACAGAAAGCGAGAAATCACCCCCCCAGGGGGATGGCCACGCCACAATCCCTTCTCCTCCATTCTCCTCTTGGGATCATGGGCATGCATGCACACGTGCCCGGCATGAGTTTAAGCCACCAGGTCCGGTACTCGAACCTCGGTCAACTACATGGGAGTCTGGCGAAATAGCTATTACGTTAACTGCTGTTTCCTATTACAGGGTTTTGACAATATGTCTACCTGATTTCACGTAGTTCATAAGTACCATGTTTTTGTGTTTTGTTTTGTTTTTATCCTGACCCACACTGTGACTCTGCATGGCACTGCCCAGTGGTTTTGACATCGTAGATCTGAAAGTTCTATACTCTTCTAGATTTTTCTTAGAATGTTATTGCATTGCCTGATATCTTCTGAAATGTTTAATCTATGTTTATTTATTTAACATCACCTTATCTCTTAAATGAGAATTTCACTGACCCTAGTGAAAGCTTAGTCATATGATGTGGCTGAATCTGGAGCTGTGTCAGTATGTGAGTGTAGTTTGCAGGCAAGGAATTGTAAAGTCTTTCTCCCTGCAAGTCAGTCCATTGCCTGGTTCCCACACTAGAGACTACACAATTTTCTTAAAGTTTGTTTATTCATCTTTGCCCATGAATAAGAGAGACAGAGAGAAATGGAGAAAGATAGAGATAGACATCACCTCCAATAGGAGCTTGACATCATGAGTCACCCCTAGCCTGAGTCAGTTTGGATCATGGGCATGCATCAGGGAGGTCTCCAGACACAAACCCCTCAGGACCTTTCCACATGGGTCAGCTTTGCAGAGTTTTACCACTACCTCACTGTGCAGTTCCATGGGCCACCCCAGTTTTGAGTAAAATCTCTTCTGATTCTACCAACTCAAGTACTCCATAATTCAAAGAGGACATCACTAGAAGCTATAAATGCATCTTGATGATAAGATTACCTGTATTCAGTTTATATCTATGTTTAAAGCTTCTGATCACAATTACACAAAACAAAAGGTATATGAAGAAAAAAGGGAAAAATAAAAAGAAGTGCACCAAAATTCTTAGGCTGTTTGTATTAGTATAGTAGAATCTGATTTCTTTTCTCATAATCATCCATTTTTTTAGTTTCTAAAAAATTCCAACTATAGTGAACTCATAATGATAAAAAAAAATGGATGGTAATAAATTCAGGTGCAAAGCGTTTTTCATAGTGCACCAACCAGGGTCAGGGACATGAGCCTTGCTGCTGGATGCAGTGTGGGTCTTTCTAGCAACTTCCTACTGGTATTAGGAATGCTGGGGATTTTATTGGTTTAAGCTCTACAAATATGATTCCCGCATAATTAGAAAGTAATCAAAATTCAGTCAACAACTCATAGTAGGCACTGAATACAACTGTAAAATGTCAGGGCTCAAGAAAACAATGTCAGGTGCTGACTTTTAAGAGGATAGCTCTCACTTTTTAATAAAAACATTTGTCTAGCATCACAAACACGCAAGGCATTCAATGTCCTTGCTTTGAGTTGTTCCTTGCTTGAATGAAAATGAGAGTTGCCTTTTCTTATCCTTAGAGGTGCAATTCTCACCTTCTCACAAAGTGATAGAATTCTCAGTTTTTTTGCTAAGTCCATCGCTGCACAAAATACAGACAAAATTCCCCAGTCTCCCTCGAACCCGAGGGTGACCCTTTAACTGAGCTCAGGTCTACAAGATTGGACTCAAAGAACTGTGCAGAGTGCTGGCTCCATGGCACAATGGAAATGTGCTGCTCAAGAGAAGCTGGATCCCGTATGGTGACAGAGCTTCGAATCTCTGATCCTGTCTACCTGACACACACTGGGCACATGTGTGATTGTCCAAGATCCTATGGGCTGGAGGACTGGAAGGAGATCGTGATGTGACTAGAGCCTGTTGCTCCTCTCTCTCTCTCTCTCTCTCCTTTATTCTCTCACTTCCATGTGCCCATGCACATGCTATGTTATGAATAATAATTAAAGCATTAATAGTATGAAGTTGCTGGGCAGCCTGGGTTTGAAACTGCTGTGTCAGTGATCTCTCCCACACACAGAGAATGAAGGCCCCTCACTGAGGCAGGAACCAAAAAAGTCTCCTATAAAGGACTAGCAACGTCAGGCTTGGCGGGCTGGCTGCACATTGATGGTTGCAGCTACTCAACTTGTGGATAACACACAAATGGACATGACTGGGTTATGGTGAAGCTCTATCTGCAAATGCAGGCTCTGGGTTTCATTTTGCCCACAGCCATTTTCTTGTGGATCTTTGTTTTAGGGATGATGGAACCAAAAACTTGAAGGAAACACAGTCTCTGGAAGACAGCATGGTCTTCCCATTGAAATCTTCAGAATGTAAAAAGCACGAGGGATTCAATACAGGTGACTGGGATTTAGTGATCATTGTGTCTGAGAGGCCGAGTAGGGGATGGAGAAGGATGGCCTCTCAGAGATGGCAGAAGCAGGAAACTGTCCCTTCCCCCAAAAGGAAGGACGCAAAGGGAGGCATAGTTGCTGGAGCCCAAGACCTGCCTCACCCATTAAAGCCGGAGACTCAGCTCTAGCCTCTTTTCTTGGGAGGTTTACCTGAGAGAGAAATGGCCTTTGAGCTTGCTTGAGCTGTTGCTGAGTCTTTGTGACATGCAGTTCAGCCAAAGTCATGACAACCCAGACTTGTTTCTTCTGTTCAAGGTTCGGGAAACGGTAAAGGGCTATTTTTCGAGTTTAAAAGCTCACCTGTTTGATCTCCTAACCCAGAATTTCAGTCATGTTCAAAACTCATTTTGCCTTTTAGCAATACAAGGGGCCTTCAGAAAGTTCTTGGGAATGCATATTATAAATCAATCAAACAAACAAATCGAAAAACTGTGCATGGATTTGAAAATGTTTTTGCCCCCAGAATAAATTCATACTTCAATTGCATTTTTTCATAAACTTTTAAAAATCCCCTTACAAGAAAAGTACTTCCAAATTCTGGTGGAAGCTGAGGACATAAAGATCTCATCAATTTCTCATTGTTTTTCTTTTTAAAATTTGATGTGAGATATTGTGGAAGGCATTTAGATGACAGGCAGAGTGTGTGGCATCACTGTGACTGGGCTGACACCTCAACGTGTCACTTCCTCCTTATGTGGCACTAGGGGAACTGAAATATATTAATGGTGTGGTTTCCTCTTCCTGGTGTATTAAAACAGGACAAGGAGAACTGGGGTACTGTTCTAATGGCTGTGAGATTTCACTGGTAAGACTGACACTTTTTGTCATTAGCTTCATTTTGCAACATAAATATATCAGTTTCCTCTGTTAAATTGCAAATGTGCCTAAATAGCTGGACTTTTAGAAATAGGTTTACATTAACATATATTTTAATTCCAAGTTTATGAAAAAGAGAGATAACAGTGCAAAGGTTTCCCAAAGGATGACATTCTCATCATCGACACTTTGTCTAATTTTCTGAATAAAGGATCAGAAAGAAAATTAGATTTTGATACTTAAAATGATGAAATTCATTCAGCATCTAGAAAAATAGTTGACGTGAAGACTACTCCAGCTAGAAGAGGAGAGGTTTATGCTATCGGGCACATGCACTCACCAGAAAGGCAGAGAGGCAGAGAGACAGAAAGCGAGAAATCACTCTCCAGGGGGATGGCCACGCTGCAATCCCTTCTCCTCCATTCTCCTCTCGGGATCTTGGGCATGCACGCGCCCATGCCCGGTGCGTGTTTAAGTCACCAGGTCTGAGACTCGAACCTTGGTCGACTACATGGGAGTCCAATGACATAGCCATTATGCCAACTGCTTGTCCCTAGAAGAGGAAATTCTTGATGGAATCTGTGGTCTTATCTGAGACCAAAACATGGAGAGGAGAATCACAATAACAAGATATGCTTTACCCATTTCCTTTTCTCTTTTCCCTTCTCCCATTAAATCTCCCAATATATAGCTTGTCCTGAAGCATTTATTTCATAAAATACAAGACTTGCAAACTCTTTTGGAGCAACCAACAGTGGGCTCCATGTTCACATGTAGGATGTCCAGCTGACACCTGATTCTCCTGCAGGGACTGATGTTACACATTTGTGTGATACTGATGCAGGGGTGCAGTGGTGCAGGGGTAATCAGTACCTGCAGTGGGACACAGATTCTTTTTTTCTTTTAGAGAGACTTTTGCTATAGGGCACATACACTCTCCAGAGAGACAGAGACAGAGAGAAATTATGTCCCAGGAAGATGGCCATGCTGCAAACCCTTCTCCTCCATTCTCCTCTCGGGATCTTCAAAATGTATGCACGTGCACCTGGTGTGTTTTAAGCTGCTTGGTCCTGCATTCATACCACAGCCAATTACTTGTAAGTCCAGTGATGTAACCATTTCACCATCTGCTGGTCTCTGGACACAGATTCTAATCTCATGGTCATGAAGAACTAGAGACATGCTCATGGAGAGGGGATAGCAAACAGAGTTTTTTAAGAGAGGGAAGGAAGAATAGAATGCCCAAGCAGGGAGTGGTCCCAGAAAATGGATTGTCCAGGAGGAACTGGGGTGGAGGGTTTTTATCTTTGTTAGGAGGACTTTGTCCAGGCTTGTTCTTTTGGGCATGCGGTCTCCTCATGCTGGGAGGTAGCATACTAAATTGGTCTGGTTATTTTTCTTAATTTTTGAGTGAGTACAAAGGTCAGGAGATTCTTTGTCTAATAGCTTTGGGCCATAAAAAAACACATTTTGTCTTCTTCCCAGAACGGGCCTGGAAGAAAGCCTTTGTTTTAGGTCATGCTGCCTAGGTCAATCACAGACCACTGTTGTATGCATGCAAACCATCTCTCTCAAGCAAGACACCGAGCCACTGTGTCTCCATATTAAGACTTAGTCATTTTGTGATTCCATTTTGGGCCTATACTCTAACTATATTCTTAGGATTCCTGTCTCCTACCTCAGTACAGTCCATGATGTGTACTTGCTGCCACCATTGGTCTGCCTAGAGTGACAGATTAATTTTTTTTTTTAGATTTTTTAATTTCATTTTCTTTTATACATTCTATCACATTGTTTAGCTTACAAAGTGAATATTTCAGTATGTGAACATTTCTCCTTAGTCCAGTTGATAAAACTATAAAATATCTTCAACAGATAATACCACATTTCTTTGTCTTGTTAATGCTTTGCCTTCGTATTTTTCTTCTAAATGTCCTTCCTCAAGCCCTACTCTTCCACACACACTATATCTGGTATTTACTGTGTTTGTATATTCTTTAGTCAATCAGTTTCAGTCATACAGTGTGGACACTCCGTATACATTAAGTGGTGACATACACTGTCTCTCCTTCATAGACTGGCTTGCTTCACTGGGCAGTAAATCTTCCATATTTTTCCACTTTTTGTCAAAAGCCAAGGTTTTTTTTTTATGGCTGAATAGTATTCCATAGAGTATATGTGCCACAGTTTTTCTATCCATTCATCTGTTTGGGGGCATTTGGGTTGTTTTCATGACTTAGCAATTGTGAATTGAGCCACAATAAACATCCATTTGCAAGCACTTTTCTGATTAAGAATTCTTCTGTCCTTTGGGTAGATAACAAAGAGTGGGATTACTGGATCATATGGTAGTTCTATTTGTAGATTTTTGAGGAATCTCCAAATTGTTCTCCACAGTGGCTGGACTAATTTACATTCCCATCAGCAGTGTAAGAGAGTTCCCCTTTCACCACACCCCCACCCTCACAAACACTTACCAATTTTTTTTTTTTTTTTTTTTTTTTTTTGGTCATAGACATTCTGACTGGGGTTAGGTGGTATCTCATGGTGGTTTTGATCTGCATTTCCCTTACAAGGAGGGATGTTGAGCAGTTTTTCATATGCCTTTTGGCTATACATATGTCGTCTTTAGAGAGTTTTTTTTTCCAACTCATTCTCCCATCTTTTAATAGGGTTGATCATCTTTTTTCCAAACAGCTGCTTGAGTTTCTTGTGTATTCTCATTATCAGTCCCTTATCTGATGCATAATTTACAAAAATATTTTCCTATTCTGAGGGCTGTCTATTCACACTAATTACTGTGTATTTTGTCATGCAGAAACTTCTTAGTCTGATGTAATCCCACTTGTCTATTTTGGGGATTATCAACTGTGCTTTGGGGGTCTTATTTAAGAAATCTTTACCTACTCCAATATCTCCCAGAGTTTCCCCAATGTTTTCCAGGAACAGTTTTATTGTTTGAAGTCTTAGATTTAGATCTTTGATCCACCTTGACTTGATTTTTGTCAAAGGTGAGAGGTAGGGGTTCAGACTCATCTTTCTGCAGGTGGAAATCCAGTTTTTCCAGCACCATTTGCTGAAGAGATTTTCCTTTTCCCACTGGATTGAGTGGTACCCCTTGTCAAAAATCACTTGACTGTATGTTTGGGAATTTACTTCTGGGGACTCCACTCTGTTCCATTGGTCCAAATGTCTGTTTCTGTGCCAGTACCATGCTGTTTTGATTACCACAGCTTTGTAGTGTATTTTTGGGTCAGGGAGTGAGAAACCGCCCACTCCACTCTTCTTGTGTAGAATTGCTTTGCCAATACAGGGTCTTTTATGATTCCAGACGAATGTTATGATTGTCTTTTCTAGATCTGTAAAGAATGTGTCTGGTACTTTGATTGGCATTGCTTTAAATATGTAGATTAATTTGGGTAGAATCGCCATTTTGATTATATTAATTCTTCCAATCCAAGAACATGGGATGTCCTTCCACTTTTTTTGTGTCATTTTCAATTTCTTTTTTTTTTTTTTTTTAGCTTCTCATAGTTTTCCTTGTGGAGGTCTTTAACTTCTTTGGTTAGATTTATTCCTAAGTAGCTTATACTTTTTGTGGCTATGGCAAATGGAATAACTTTTTACAGTTCTATCTCAGTTTTCCTGTTGTTCATATATAGAAATGCTATAGATTTCTGTACACTGATTTTGTATCCTGCAATTTTCTTTTATTCGTGTATTAATTCTAGAAATTTTTTCATGGAAACCATTGGGTCTTCTATGTATACAATCATGTCTTCTGCGAATAGAGAGAGTTTCATCTCTTCTTTTCCTATTTGAATGTCTTTTATTTTTTCCTCTTTTCTGATTGCATTGGCAAAGACTTCCAGTACTATATTGAAAAGGAGTGGAGAAAGTTGGCATCCTTGTCTTGTACCTGTTTTTAGTGGAAAAGCTTTCAGCTTTTCTCCATTCAGGATGATGTTCACTATGGGTTTTTCATAGATAGATTTTATTGTGTTGAGAAATGACCCTTCTATGCCAATTTTGCTGCGAGTCTTGATCATGAAGGGATATTGTATCTTATCAAATGCTTTTTCTGCATCAATTGATATGATCGTATGTTTTTTATCTTTCTTCCTGTTAATATGGTGTATTACACTTATGGTTTTGCATATGTTGAACTAACCTCGCATTTCTGAAATAAAGCCTACCTGGTAATGATGTATAATCTTTTTTATAAGTTGCTGGATACGATTTGCTAGTATTTTGTTGAGAATCTTTGCATCTATATTCATCAGAGATATTGGTCTATAGTTTCCCTTCCTTGTCCTGTCCTTGTCTGTTTTAAGGGTAAGGGTGATGGAGGCTTCATAGAATGAATTAGGGAGAGATTCACCCTTTTGGATCTTTAGGAATAACTTGAGCAGAATGGGGGTTAACTCTTCTTTGAGAGTTTTATAGAATTCAGAGGTGAAGCCATCTGGGCCAGGGCTTTTCTTTGTTGGAAGATTATTTATTTCTTATTCAATCTCCTGACTTGTTATGGGCCTTTTTAGACTTTCTATATCCTCCTGGCTCAATCTTGGGAGATTATATATGTCCAGGAATTTGTCCATCTCATCCAGATTGTCTTGTTTCTTGGCATATAGTTGTTCATAGTATCCTCTAATGATTTTTTGTATTTTTACTTTGTCTGTTATTGTATTGCCTGCTTCATTGCAGATTTAATTCACCTGGTTCCTTTCTCTCTTTTAGTCTCACTAGTGGTGTATCGATTTTGTTTATCTTTTCAAAGAACCAGCTTTTATTTTCATTTATTTTCTGTATAGTTCTTTTATTTTCTACTTCATTTATTTCTGCTCGTATCTTTATTATTTCCTTTCTCCTGGAGTTTTTTGGATTTTTTTTTTTTGCTGTTGTTTTTCTAATTATCTGAGGCATGATGTTAGGTAATCCATTTGCCTTTTTTCCTTCTTCCTCTTATCTGCACTAATTGTTATGAACTTCCTTCTTATGACTGCTTTAGCAATGTCCCAAAGATTATGGAAACTCATGTCCTCATTGTCATTGGCTTCCATGTATCTTTTGATTTCAGTCTTTATTTCTTCAGTAGTTGTGGAGTCATTCAGTAGTAGGTTATTTAGTTTCAATGTATTAGAGTATTTTTGAGGATTTCTCTTTAAATTAAACTGAAGTTTAATTCCATCATGGTCAGAGAAGATGCTGGATATAGTTTCTATACCTTTGAAGCTGTAGAGGCTTGCTTTGTGCCCTATGATGTGGTCAATCTTCCAAAAGGTTCCATGTGGGGGGTAAGAAAAAAGTGTATCTCATGGTTTTTGGATGGAAAGTTCTATAGATGTCTGTTAAGTCCATTTGATTTATGATATCATTTAGATCCTTTATCTCTTTACCTATTTTTTGTCTAGATGAGCTGTCCAGAGGAGATAGTGCAGTGTTGAGGTCTCCAACAATTAGTGTATTGCAGTCTATCTCCCCTTTTAGATCTAATAGTCTTTCCTTCACATATTTGAGTACTCCTGTATTAGGTGAATCGATATTTATGAGCATTATATCTTCTTGATCTATTGATCCTTTTACTAGAATATAGTGCCCTTCTTTGTTTTTCAAACGTTTTTTTGTTTTAAAGCCTATTTTGTCAGAAATTAGTATTGCAACTCCAGCTCTTCTTTGGTTCCCATTTGCATGGAAAACCTTTTTTCAACCCTTCACTTTCAGTCTATGTATATATATATTTTTTTTTTTTTTGGAGAGGTTTTTCGCTATAGGGCGCGTGCGCTCGCCAGACAGAGAGAGACATAGAGACAGAAAGCGAGAAATCACCCCCCAGGGGGGATGATCACGCCACAATCCCTTCTCCATTCTCCTCTCGGGATCTTGGGCACGCACGCACACGCGCCCGGTGTGAGTTGTAAGCCACCGGGTCCGAGACGCGAACCGCGGTCGACTACGTGGGAGTCCAGAGACATAGCCATTACGCTAACTGCTGGTTCCCTATGTATATTTTTATCAATGAGGTGGGTTTCCTGTAGGCAACAGATAGAGGGTTTCTGTTTTTTTATCCATTCAGCCAATCTGTGTCTCTTGATTGGAGAATTTAATCCATTAACATTCAATGTTATTATCGATATTATCGGATCTGTCCTGATGTTTAAGAAGGCCATTGTCTTTGTTTCCTTTTATTCCTTTGTTTCTGGCTGTTAATTCTTTAGTTTTCCTAGAACAGTACTTTCTTCAGGGTTTCTTGAAGAGCTGGTCTGGTGTTGTCAAATTCTTTCAGGTTTTGTTTGTCTGAGAAGAGTTTACTCTTTTTTTCCCCATATAAAGGATAATCTTGTAGGATATAATAATCTAGTTTGAAATTGTTTCTCTCTTAACACTTTCAAAACATCCTCCCATTCTTTCCTTACTTGCATTGTTGCCATTGAGAAGACTGGTGTTAGCCTGATAGGATGACCTTTATAAGTCACTTTTCATTTCTCTCTTGCCAATTTTAGTATCATCTCTTTATCTGTGGTCTTGGACAGTCTGGCTAAGATGTGCCTTGGGGAAGATCTTCTGGGGTTGATTCTATTAGGGGTCCTTTGTATTTCTTGAGTCTGGATGCTTGAGTTCCTCTCCAGACTTGAGAAATTTTCTTCCAGGATTTCATGGAATAGATTTTTCATGCCTTTATTAATTTCTTCACCTTCTGGGATGCTAATTATTCTGATATTTGGATGTCTTATGGAATCTAGTATTTCTCGTATATTATCCTCATTTTTTTTTTGTTATTTTCTCTATTGTTTTTGTGGTTTTCTTTAGGTCAGAGGTTTTATCTTCTACATCAGAGATGTGATCTTCAGCATGGTCTAATTGACTTTTAATACTTTCAAGAGACTTTGATTTCCTGTATTACAGACTTCATCTCTAATAGCTCCATCTGATTCTTTCTCAGAGTGTCCATTTCCTCTTTCATATCATGGAAGGACTTCTTAATCTCCTGTAATTCGTTGTCTCTTTTCTGTTCCAACTCACAGAATTTGTTCACCATAAAAATTCTAAATTCTTTCTCTGACATTTTGATAACGTCCTCAGATTTTAGGAGAGGTGGAGGGGAGTTACTCTGTTCCTTTGAAGGAGACATATTTTCTGGTTTATTCAGACCTGAGGCTCTTCTTCTAGTTCTAACCATTGGAAGATGTATTCACTTTTGAATACCTCTTAGGAGCCAGTGTGTGTTCCCTCTTGCTATGAATTAATGTATGCAAAAGTCTCTCTTCTTTTGTTTTTAGTAATGTGGTCTCCAGAGTTGTACTCTATTCAGGTGTCTGAAGAGTAGTATCTCCATATTCACAGGTGGTTCAGTACAGGGGAGGATTCCAGGGAACCTTACAATACTAGACAATTTCAGAACTGTGATTTTAGATCTGTCTATCCCCTCTGGCAGGGTGGAGGATGAAGAAGAAAGGATAGTGTAAGAGGAACGAAAAGAGTATAGAAGAAAATAAAGAAAAAGTTGCACGCCATGCGCTAGTGAGGCAAGTGATTTTGCCAGGGACCTAGAGATGGAACTGGAGGTCTCCTGCAGAGCAAGGACTACTCTCTCTAGGGGGAGGGGTCCTGTTCTTGGGAGCCTGGAAGTGGGGCGGGGGCAGTGGTGCCTTTGCCTCAGTTTCCCTTGCTGGCCAGGGACCTAGAGATGGAACTGGTGCTCTCTGCAGAGCAAAAACCACTCTGTGGGACAAGGGAGAGGAGGGTATTAACTGACAGATTAATTTTAATCAGGAATAATTATATTCTCTTAAGTGGTGGTCATCTGGGTTAGTGCTAACGTCCTTACTAACACCCCCAAGGCAGCCTCTTTAGCAGGTCTTCCCTTCAGAATGTCCAAGTAGGCATTTCTTTCCTTATAATGTGCGCCTTCCCCTGCTTCAAGACTTCAAACTTTATAGCCTCATTCTCGTGCCAGACAGAGCAGAAGAGCTTTTAGCTGATTGTTGTCAAGTACTCAGTAATTTGTTTGAGGAGATGTGAAGATTTTGAACAACAGTCTGGTTTAGTAGAATGAGTCTTCTCTAAGTTATGGTAATTCTCTCCTTGCAAGTCTGAAACTCTGTGAATGAAGCCATCTCATCAGTACCACCCTCTTTACTTGAAGGAGAATCTGACTGAATTGATTTCAGAGACAAGAGAAGTATCCTTGAGTTTTCAATATTTCCAGGCTGTGCCCTTGGCTGCCTTTAATTTGCTTATTTGATACTGAATTTCTAGCTACTTGACTTTATGTTTAACAGACACCTCTGCCCTCTAGACCTTGAGACGCGTACTTTGGTTTAAATGATTGGTATGTTGAACTGTGTCATTTGTCCTTGAGAATCTGATTTTGACTCCAAGAATCTCCTGTTACAGTTTTCATTTTCTTGTTTGTATGTTAGGTGTGAAGATAGGCAAGGAGACCAAAGTAAAATCTTGCCTGTCCATCTTGGAAGGGCAATAATGCCAGGCCAAAGCCAATCCAAAGTTCTGTCCACATTATCACACATATGGGAATTACCTAGACAGCCCAGAACAAAATCTGCTCACCTCTGCATTGAAATTTTCATGTTTTTCATTTATCATTGTAAAACAAAGGACAACTTTATAACTTTTTTGTATGTAACTGTTATGTGTAGGGCTATCTGTCTTTAAGTAGGGATACATTACTCTTAAAGAAAATTTAGAAAAGAGATCATAGTTTTCCCCTCAAGTCAAGCGTCTTGTTTAAATAAACTTCTTGTTTAAAGGGAAAAAAAAAGAAAGACTTATTTTCTCTATTATCTGCACATTATATGTAATTAAAGTGAACATTTTGTATATGCTCTTTATTTTATTTTCTAAATACAATTTACATGTTCTGTATGAATTATTATCTTAATAAATAATTGCAATTAGAATTTTGATCTATTCAGGGAGTAGAAAAAACATTTTACAAAAATAGCATTTTTGAAAGAAAAAACTTGCAAACACACTGAAGTAAATTTTTTTTTTTTTTTTTTGGAGAGGTTTTTGCTATAGGGCACGTGCACTCACCAGAAAGACAGAGAGAGACAGAGAGTAACAGAGCGAGAAATCACCCCCACAGGGTGAATGGCCACACTGCAATCCCTTCTCCTCCTTTCTCCTCTCAGGATCTTGGGCACGCACACACACGTGCCTGGTGTGAATTTAAGACACTGGATCCTGTACTCAAACCACGGTCGACTACATGGGACTCTAGCAACAAAGCTATTACGCTAACTGCTGGTCCTCACACTGAAGTAAATTTTAATAGTGTAGAAAAGTAAAAAGTAACTCATATAACTGATTGTTTTTCAATGTTTTATTTTCAAAAATATTTTATTTTCAAAAATAACTTAATCTTTACTTTTAATTTTTATTGTTATTATTTGGAGAGGTTTTTACTATAGGGCATGTGCCCTTGCCAGAAATACAGAGACAGACAGAGAGACAGAAAGCGAGAAATCACTCCCCAGAGGGGATGGCCATGCCGCAATCCCTTCTCTTCCATTCTTCTCTCAGGATCTTGTTTAAGCAACTGGGTTTGGGACTTGAACTGCAGTCGACTATATGGGAGTCCAGCAACATAGCCATTACACCAACAGCTGGTCCCAACATTTTATTATTATTTTTAAAAGAATTATTTAGCTGTATTTATTATTATTATTTTCCAGTTTGATCAGAGAGAAAGAGAGAGAGAGAGAGAGAGAGAATGAGAAAATAAGCTACCATGTCTGATACTTAAACTGTGGTCAGCCATAGTGGGAGTCCAGTGCCCATAACCACCATGCCACCTGCTGGACCCCCATTATTATTTTTTAAATTTAATCAGTGTGCTTGTGCTAACAGGAAAGAGAGAAACAGTGAGAGGGAAACATGGAGGATGGCCATACCGCAATCCCTTCTCCTCCATGTCTCTCTCCTTCTGGGATTTTGGGCAGGCACGCACATGTGTTTCTCAAGACACTGGGTTAGGGACAAGAATTACATCATCGGCTGTGTGAGATCCAGCCACCTCAACCACCAGGACACAGGCTGGCCCACTCTTCACTTTTTACAATTAGTTGACTGTTGAAAATGAATTAATCCTATAATTAAGAGAAAAAGAATTTAATTTTATGGCATAAATGTAAATTTTATCCAAGTTAGAACCATATTATTTTAAAATACATTTCATGTTTGCTTAAATAAGAGCACAGTTTTTCCCATGGTGCTGTTTCTCTTTAACTTAATTTCTATACTTGAGTCTTATTATTTGAGGATGTTTCTGTGAAACACAACTACCATATTATAAGAGAAGAGAATGCAAATAGTTGTATTTCTCTCATCTTTCTGGTGCTTTTTCTTATTTTTAAAAATTTATTTCCTTTCTGTTTATGTATATTCACTTTAATTGTTTATTTTTCCTTGACATTTAGAAGTCATACACCTTGGCTTAAATTCTTTTAGGGGCTTCTTTGAAGAAATTAAAAAAAATAACTTACTAATATTAGCTAACAACCAGAGAGTTGTGATTTTGCCCATCGTTTAAAAATTATCAGTGTTAAATGAAATATATCTATAACCCAGAATGTGAGGCAAATCTACTTCTTCACATTTCTTATAGGTCCGTGTTGGTGTAAGTTTGGATGATGTTATTTGTTAATGTTTCATTGTGTATCTTCGCTCTCAAAAATCATTTTTGACTTTTATTGTTTGGAAGCATAGGCAAATCAATGATTTAGTCGTTATTTGTTTATCTTGTTGAAACAGTCACTGTCACTCTTTAGTATTGTGACAACACCATTCTTGAGTTAATTTTAAATTTCACTTATTTGTAAACTAGGGTATCCTCTGGCTCTTTTTATGAAGGATATATTGATGGCTTGTTTATTAGGTCTCTGGGCATTTTAAAACACATTTTGTTGCCTGCAGACATAATCTAAAAGTTGTCAGTTCCCCTCAGACTCTTAGATATTGCTCCCGGGCTTCCGGTGTCTCACGTTTTAAATAATAATAATGCTGGTGACATTGATCAAAAGGCTAACTGTGGCGAGCACTGAGAATTGTTCAAATAGCCATACCCATCTATGACTACACTTCTTTCCAGCCTGGGTCACCTACCCCTCATATAGGAAGGGATGCTCTCTGAGAGTCACCTTCCCAGCAATGCCCTCACCTGAACCTCCCAGAGCTGTCCTGGATGGGTCTCCCTCACCTAGCAAGGATGATGCTCTGCTGGTTCAGTCCCAGCCTGCTGGTGTCAGTATCTTTTCTCTCTCTGATTCCTGTTACCGCCCACTTTTTTTCTTTTTTAAGAGTTGTTTATTTAATTTTATTTGCTTATTATTGTTCTTCGATTTAACAGAGAGAGACAGAGAGATGGGAGGGTGGGTGGGTGAGAAAGCAAGCTGCCAAGTCCAGAACTTGAACCGTGGTCAACCACGTGGGAGTCTAGTGCCTTAACCACCATGCCACCTGCTGGCCCCTTACTTCCCACTTCCAACTCTGTCTCTCTGCTGTACTTTATCATCAGTCCCTTAAACTCCTCATTATCTCTGTATTCTCTCCTCCATTTCTTTATCAAATTTGCTGCAACATGGCATTCACCCCTATTACTGCCAGTCACTTAATACCTCCATGATGTTAAATCCAATGGTCAAGTGTAAGTGCTTTTTTTAGTTGCATTCAAGTCTCCATTGGACAAAGCTAATGGTTCCTTCTACCTTGAAATCTTGCTTCCCAGGGTTTCTAGCATTCCATAATCTACAGATTTTTCTCCTATCTCTCTATTCTCTTCTTTTCCATATATGCTTCATGGTGTCCTATCCACACTCTTAACATTAGAACGTCTCAGCTCTCTCTCCATGGACATCTGCATCATGCTGGATGCATAGATCAACTACATAACTGACATACATAACTGAACATCTAGTTAGGCATCTCACCTGTCCATGGCTAGAAAAAGTGTCTTGACTTTTCTGCTCTGTATCTGTGCCCTTCTCCCATGTTCTTCTTCTTGTCAGTTGATCACAACTCTATCTTTATTACATGGGACTTAAAGTCTTAGAATCATTTTTGCTCTTTTTTTCTCTCACACTCCATATCCAATCTTATCAACAAAACCTTTGCCGTCAAGGCACTTGTACAATTTAGTGGTAATGCACAGCTCAAGACAATCTGAGTCCCTTATAGGACTGTGCTTCAAATTCCCAGCCTAGTCGCCATGCAACACCTAGGCATCTGCATAAACATGCAAGATCCAAAGGCCTAAAGGACTAGACAATGGGGCTCCTGGCCTGACCAGACGCTATAGAAGATGATTTTCTCTCTTTCTCTCTCACTCTCATAAATTAAAAAAACAAATATAAAAAAAATAGGAACTGCCAACTTAAAAAAAAAGCATTCCAGATTTAGCCATTTTAAAAATTTGACCATTCGTCTACCTTCACCACAGTCACCCTGCCACAATACAATATAACCTCTCGACAGGGACATGTTATAACGCTCTCCTAGCTGGTCCTTTTACTTTCTGCCCTGCCCTCTGCCCATCCAGGTTTATTCTCAGCAGAGAAGACATTCGATGTTTTGTTAAAATGAAGTTCAGGGGCCAGCAGGTGGCATGGTGGCTAAGCAGCCGGACTCTCAGTGGTCCACGGAGGTTCCAGCCCTGGATCTGGCAGCTTGAAAGTCACACTGGTTGCGTGTGCATGAGTGCCCAAAAATCTCAGGAGGAGAATAGAGGAGAAAGGATTGTGATGTGGCCATCCTCCCTGAGGAGGCCCGGGAGGGAGGGGGTACCTTCTCACTTTCCGTTTCTCTGTATGTATCTCTCTGTTGCTTCCTGGTGAGCACACACTCCCTATGGCAAAAAAAAAAAAAAAAAAAGAACTTCAGGGAATGTCCTTTCTCTCGTTGCAGTGTTGTCCTAGTTCTCACACTGTCATGTCCAAGATTGCAGAGGGCTTGAACCGGGCCATCTGGCCTCCTTGTATGTCTCCCAGTGTGTGGCCTGCCATGATGCCTCTCGCTCGTGCTTTTTAGCCTGGGTACGTATTGAGCCTGGTGTGCACCTGCTCCTTTCAGAGCGCTTCTCTCTGTGGTTTCCTCTCCCAGGGTCGGTCTCCCCCGTCTCCCATTTACCAGTGGAGTCTGTCTTTTCTCAAACCCTTTCACTTCTTCCTTTGATGTTGTGTTCTAAGTGAGGTCTACATTAAATCCATTTAAAAATGGACAGCTTCTGGGACCAGTAAGCGGCAAAATGGTTATGTTACATGGACTCCCATGTAGTCAACCACAGTTCGAGTCCCTAACCTGGCGGCTTAAACACATACTTGATACGTGTGTGTGAATGCTCAAAATTCTGAGAGGAGAATGGAAGAGAAGGGGTTGCGGCGTGGCCATCCCCCCGGGGGGTGATTTCCCAGTTTCTGTCTCTCTGTCTCTTTGCCGAGTGCATGCACCCTATAGTAAAAATCTCTCTCTGAAAATGATAAAAAAAATTTTTTTTAATTGACAACTTCTACTTTCTCAGGTTCCCTATTTTTTCTCTCACTTTTTAATTTTTTTTTTTTTTTGTATTTTTCTGCCTAGTAGTTAAGACTGTCTAGCTTTACTGATAGTTTGGCTAATTATCTATGCCCCCCCTTTCTCTTCCCACCACATCACTTTATTAGGGCTGAAACTTGCATCTCTTATATTCTACATTATATTGCCAGAGTTTAAGATCACTAACAGGAACATTGTAAGCACTTTATGAAAATTTAAAATGAATGGAAGATCACAGTGTTTCATAGACAAGTTGATCTAGTAATATGACAAATATAAAGTTGCCTAAGAACACTTTCTAAGGGCCAGCAGGTGGGTGTGGTGCTTAAGGCAGCTGGCTCTCACTTGGCCAACTATGCTGTTCGAGTCCCAGACCTGGTGGCTTGCGGAACACACTGGGCACTTGTGGTTGTGATGACAAAGGTTATGAAGGAAGGAGAGATGGAGGAGAAGGGATTGCAGCATGGCCGTTCCCCATGAGGAGTACTTTCTCACTTTCCCTCTCTCTCTCTGACTGTCTCTGGTGAGCAAACACACCCTCTAGAAATTAAAAGAAAAGGAAAAAATCTCAGCTTATAAGAATTATCAGTGCCCTGCTGAATGTACACATGAACCCACTTGAAAATTGAGGCAGAAACATAGATTAGACTGACAGCAGAAATGTGAAGCCACATGAAACCTCTCACCATTCTCCTTATTCTTTCTCCCTCTCCCCACCTCACCTTGTCGTCTTCTCTCCTCGACGTCTTGCTGGGGGGTTGTCTAAATTCACGCTCAGTGTGTGCAGACTGGTTGATGGACATCCTACTCGTATTTGTAATCACGTTTGAGAATCTATGCTCTTACTTTTTATATTGTTTTTATGTGTGAGCGTATGCTCTGGAAAACAATGTTTTTCTGTGAATACTATTTATTTTAGACGCAGGTATCTCAGTCGACTTTCATTAATTCTCCAATCTTTCCTGAAAGAGGAATGGACCATTCAGCTCTGTGCTCACATCAACTGGAGAGCCAGATTCCCACTCTTTCTCAGATTGTTCTTAGATTCTTCCTTTTACACTTGAAATCAAAGTCTGGTGGTATGTGAGGCTTCTGGTCCAGTTCCTGCTGTCACTCATTTATTTTATGTGGGAGAAGAACCGAGGAGAGAATTCAACCTGTGCTTCGTAAGAAGGTGAGAAATTCATTAGTTGAGAATCTGAAAATATCCTTATTTCTTTCCACAAAGAAAAGATTAAATACACACCTATTGTCCTTAGATTAAAGAACATATCAAATCTACTTATCACAGATTATCTTTTCATTATCTTCAAAACTTTGAATATTAAGTATTGCAACTTATCTCCTTTTATCCCTGCAGTTGTCGTGTGCACTGGGATTGTCATGTGAAGAATTTGAAGCATAAAAATAAGAATTCATAGCAGCAAAAGAATAGAACCTGAGGTGAAGAAGAACAACTTCCAGTGGTCATTGATTTGAGAGGCTGGGTCTTGATACCGTCATTCAGGGAGATGATGTTGAAATGCACATCAAATGATTATCCTGTAGCACATGGCTTTGTTTTCTGCATAGACCAGTGAAAAATTATCAGTGTAAGCAGCAAATTATAACGTTTCCCACGCGTCTTTCCATATCTTGAGGTTTATAGGGATTCCACTTAGATTCTGGCAATAATTTCTGTGTTATTCTTAGTTTTGGGGAGTTATAAAAGCTATTATAGCTTATCATTTACTATGTGGGCTACAGAGATGAGACAGACTTAGGTTTGAACCCCGATTTCTAATCTTTGAGTTGCACGATGGGGAGAGCTAGAATTTTGTTTTAAGAATTATTTAGTTTATTTCTTCATTTATTTTTTAATTTGACCCGAGAGAGACACACACACATACACACATAGAGAGAGAGAGAGAGAGAGAGAGAGAGAGAGAGAGAAATTGAGAAAGCAAATCACCAGGCCCAGGACTTGAACCATGGTGAGTCATGTGGGAGTGTCCAGCACCTTAACCACCACACCACCTGCTGGTCCCTAAGAGTTAGAATTTTATACATAACTTTATTATCTATAAAATTAGAAACTATCTTGTGGGACTGGCAGATGGCATAATGGTTACGTTGCTGGATTCCCATGTAGTCAGCCACAGTTTGAATCCCAGATCTTGCAGCTTAAAACTCATGCCAGGCATGTGTGCATGCATGCCAAAAATCCCAAGAGGATAATGAAGGAGAAAGGATTACGATGTGGCCATCCCTGCTAGGAAGAGATTTCTCACTTTCTGTCTCTCTGTCTCTCCAGTGAGCACACGCATCTTATAGCAAAAATCTCTCTAAAAAAAGAAAAAAAAAAGAAAGAAAAGAAATTATCTTGCAAGTTTGATACAGTGTTATATTGTTTGTATGTAACTTTTCAAAGAGGTGGTACATAAGAAGGTTGAAATATATATTGATGATCATTCTTATAATTGCTATTTTGATTAAATCTAGGCAATTGAGTAGTAAATTAGAATCTTGATAGTATCTTACTATGAGGACCTCCTTTATTATGTTACTTTTTAGAAATTCCTGAAACAGCGTTTCAACAGAGTTGCTACAGTTTAGTGTACTTGAATAGCAACTCCAGCAATTGTCTATTTTAGCAGAAATACCGTGACTCCCAGGTAAGGGAACAACTGGAAGAATTAATACAATTTACAGAATCTTTTATTTTGTTGCAGAAAATGAAATTGAAAGGCCATCCCTGTGGCCTGGCAGGTAAGGGAGCCAGATCGCACATGACCAGCGGTTTTAATCTGCGCCCTGGCAACCTGAGAAATGTACCAGATGTGAGTTCTTGCATAGTGTAAATCCCAACAGGATGGAGGGATGGAAGAGAAGGGACTGCAGCATGACCACAACCCCCGGGGGCATGCTTGCTGCCTGTCTCTGTCTCTCTGCAAATGAATGCCCTTCTGGCAAACTAAAAAAAAAAAAAAAATCAAAATAGGGTGGTCAACCAAGGGTGGAATAACTCATTCCCTATATCAAAAATTACCTATTTTTTTATTTTTAAAAGAGAGATTCTTTTGTTATAGGATGTGTGCACTTGCCCGAGAGAGACAGGAAAAGAGACAGAGATACAGAAAGTGAGAAGTCACTCCCCAGTGGGGTCAGCCATGATGCAGTCTCTTCTCCTCTATTCTCTTCTCTGGATTTTGGGCACACACGCACATGCACCAAGAATGAGTTTCAAGCCACTGAGTCCGGGACTCGAACCATGGTGGGCCAGGTGAGAGTCCAGTAACATAACCATTATGCCACCTGCTTGTCCCAAATTATCCTAAATTTTTAAGTATGCAAACTATTTCCCTCCTTAAATTG
The DNA here is from genome assembly GCA_026018925.1 of Tupaia tana. Lineage (NCBI taxonomy): Eukaryota > Metazoa > Chordata > Mammalia > Scandentia > Tupaiidae > Tupaia > Tupaia tana. The sequence continues at coordinate 109,291,265 of JAKSZU010000003.1, forward strand.
ATTGTATAAATAACGAGTTGTTTTTATCATATCAAATATATAATACATTTTCTTATGAAGCAAACTTTTCAGCAAGGAAATAAAGGTTAAATGATCTTTTTCTATCCTTCGAAAACCACATACAATATTCCTTCAGCTTGTGAAAAACAATGATAGGTTTTTATGTCTTAGGAGACACTTGAAGAGCCTCATCCCAATTTGAGACAAAACACACAAGGAAGTATGCTTCCACTCTTTGAGTTATGTCCCAGAGCAGAGTCCCTGATCAGTCTATGTAGCTGTTCATATGAACCCTCCTGGAATATTCCTGAGAAACCACAGTAGAAAAACACACTAGAGACGGAAGCTCATGTTAAATGCAACACTTAAGAGCTGAAGTCTGTGGGACCTCGTTCTCCAGATGAGATCAAATGGCACTTGTGTGCATCAGGAAAGGGAGAAGAGGACACACCACCCCATGGCCCTGGCTGACTGAGCATTTGCATGGCTTCTGTTATCTCAGAAATATGCAAAATAAAGCCCCAGGCCCATGGGTCTGGTTTCAGATATCTCATCAATATTTCTGTGCACAGAATATTAGAAAGCGATTATAACAACTCTGTGCTTTCATCTCAAGACTGTTATTTTCTCTCCCTCACGAGGACAAAGCCCAGGCAGCTGTACTCTGTTATTTTAGGAAACTGTGGTGTAGTATCTGGAGATTTTGCCATGTTAATCTGCTCCATTTCTGTGAAATAATAAATGCATAGGGAGAATGACAGGAAACAGGGGAAGTAAACTCACTCTACAGTCCAAAGCCTATGGCATTAGCAAATCTCCACTCCTCAGATCTTTAGTTCACAAACAGCAACATCTGGCAAAGATTTTATTCACACACACATACATGCATGTACAGAGACCGCCCTCCCCCATAACTGAAGGCAAGTAGCTTCTCTGCAGCTGTGTTCACACACATACATATCTTTCATTCTCTGTATTCTTCTGTGTGTGTGTGCATGTGTATTTTTTTTCATTTCATATAATTGTCAGTTTTTATAGTGTGATAGGAAAAAGGGTAGATTTAGGGAGTTAGCATTTTGAATACATGAGTAAAGTGCCACAATCTTCTTTTTAATATGTGATTGATTTAAAGGGTCCAAAAAAAAAAAAAAAAAAAAGGCAACATAATGAGAGAAGATAGCATCTAAGGCTAGGAAGACATTATGGCATCTTATTTCTCATTTTAGAAATAAGACTTGCTTGTCAAAGCTTTAAAGTTTATTTGGAATTATTTTGCAAAATGTTTTGAGATGGCTCTGACACCTGCCTTTCCTAATCTCTCTTTCTCTTCAGGTGTATGCATGTGTGTGCACAAGTGAGCCTTTGTGGGGGTTCATATCTATTGTCAGCAGTATTCAGAAATCCTTCAGCTTATTGTATTTCAATTTATATTTTATATATATATATGTGTGTGTGTATATATATATATATATATATATATATACACACACACACAAACACACACGTATATATATTTTAGAGAGACATTTTTGCTATAGGGTGCATGTGTTCACCAAAGAGAGACAGAGACAGAGACAGAGAGACAGAAAGCAAGAAATCACCTCCAAGGGGGGACAGCCATGCTGCAATCCTTTCCCCTCCATTCTCCTATCAGGATTTTTGGGGCATGCATGTACACATGCCTGGCATGAGTTTCAAGTCACCTGGTCCAGGACTCGAACCATGGTCAGCTGTTTGAGAGTCCAGCAACATAACTTCTATATCATCTGCTGGCCCCTCAATTTATATTTTAAATAGAGGGAACACCCGGGGAGCAGAGGATCTGGATAGGAGAGAGGTCATAAACCATGAAGCAATCCATTGGAAAAATGTCTTTGTGGGCTGGCCCCATAACCTGACAATTAAGTGAGGCTGGATCCCACACGGCCAGTTGCAGTTTGAATTCCAACCTGGCAGCTTGGAGAACACACCAGGCCTGGGTGTGTGCTTGTCCAAAACCCTGACAGGATGGAGAGATGAAGGAGAAGGGGTAGCAGGATGATCATGCCCCCTTAGAGGTATTTTCTCCCTCTCTCTCTGTGTCGCTCTCGGACAAGTGCATGTGCCCTCTGGAAACTTAAAAGAAGAAAATGTCTTTTGGATTTTTGTAGCATTTTCAACTGTTTATCAGGCCCTTTTAATTCATGCTATTGATTGAAGAGACATAGTTAGAGGACTAGGGCTTTGGTCTTGTTACCAGGGACCCCACTTGGAAAACACCAAGCTGAAGGCTGAATATCAGAGTGCCATGGGAGCCAACCAGCCAGGCTGTCAGAAGTGAACAACTCAGGAATCGTTCTAAGACCTGTACTAGAATTTATGAATTTCTACTCTATATTTAGCCTCTGACTTTAGTCTGCTTTCTTACCTGTTCAATGGAAAATAATGCTATCAGATTATCTCACTACCTTAGCGATCAGTTGGAATACAGATTGCTGAGGTGGTATACGTGTAACTGTTTTTTAAACTGTAAACAACTAAATTTGTTAAAATAACATGGAGGCACTAACTTTCAGATGTGGGAGCCCTGTGAAAACACATTCTGGGAGCCAACAGAACAATTAGTTGATCAACACAAGCCATGATGGTACAGATGGTAGAATGCCACTGTGCTATGCTGGAGAGCCTATGGGAAGGCCCAGAGCTTGAGTTAAACTGGGCATTTCATGGTGCACCCATGATCACGGCTGGCTGGGAAGTTTCTGGTGTGAAGACAGATAAGCATTTTTATCAAGCCAACAGGTGGTATGGGTGGTTAAGGTGCTGGATCCCATATGGCTGACTCTGCTGTTTGAGTCGTTGGCCCAGTAGCTTGAAAAACATGTGGGGTGTGTGTAGTGTGCCAAAATTCTGAGAAGAGAATGGAGGAGAAGAGATTGTGTCATGGCCACCCCTCAAGGGAGGAGTCACTTCTCATTATCCTACTCTTTCTCTTTTCAATGAGCACATGTACCCTATGGGAAAAAAAAATAAAATAAAAAGAAAAAAGAAAGAAAGAAAAGAGAAAAAAAGGAAAAAATGTTCTTAACACCAAGATTATTTTCTGGATGTAAATTAGGTACCACTGAAAAATACATGAATTCTACTAAGTTATAATTTTATTATGTGATTATTCCTTCTAAAGCCACAAAAAGCAGATTCTTGGCACCAAAACAAAGCTGGGCTTTTTTGCTGGGCAGACCTACTGGCACATGCCATTCCCGTCAAGCAAGGTACTTAATTCATGTGAACTTCAGTTTTTAGGACTCAGCATTGCACACTGCCCTCTAGGGTCTGGGTGACATTTTTGTGGAAGTAGATAGCAGAGCCCTTAACACAGAATGAATATTCAATACTATTAACTTGAAATGGTTTTACTCTACAATCTTAGAAGAATAGATGCTACTATTTCTTGTAGCATAAAGTTCAATACATGAAATATATCAAGTGATCAAACGCAATGTAGGTACTGATTATATTTATAGATTGCAAAGCAACTGTGGTGTTCCATAAACATTTGAAATTATTTATATTGTCCCCCACCAAGTTCAATTTGTATGCTGTTATGATTTATGCTACTCATATTTTCTCATTAAGACTTTTTTAACTTCATCTGAACAACTCTTCCTAGACTGACTAGGCCATAAAATATGTTATTCATTTTCTTTAATTTATCGTTTATGGGCTGAATATTGCTTTGTGTAGCTCATTGTGATAGAGTGCTGTTGAAGCTGAGAAACTACTCTGAAGGTCTTGGTAAAGGCTGAAAATCTCAGAAATTTGGAGCCCTTGGATCCCTGTGGGCTAGCCACTCTCACCTTCCGGTGGATCTGACAGACCAGTCAAAATGTGTTACTTGCTTCCCTTCACATCCTCAGCATTGTGGAGAAGTCAAAATCTGAGGCCCCTCAGGCTTGAAGTTATTCCCTCTACAAGTTCCTTTTGCACAGTAGTGGGCAAAACCTCATATACAAGGCCGTATATCTCTCCCTATGTGCTGTCATGAACAAATTTATCCGTTGATAAACCTACAATTTGTTTTCTATGGTCTGTCAAACAGACTGACTGCATCTGGAAACAGATTCATAGTTGATGGCAGAGATAAAAACTATGAGAAATGAATGTGTTGAAAAAGCTATACCAAGAGGGGCCGATAGGTGGCATGGTGGTTAATGCACTGGATTCCCACATGGCCGACCACGGTTTGAGTTACAGACCGGGCGGATTGAAAATCATGCCAAGTCCATGTGTGAGCATGACTAAAATCCCAAGAGGAGGATTGAAAAGAGGGGATCGCAGTGTGGCCATCCCCCGTGGGGTTTCTTTCTCGCTTTCTCTCTTCCTCTCTTTCTGGCAAATTTGCATGCCATGTGGAAAAAAAAATTAACAGTAATTTAGGTATTCTAGAAAGCATAGAAGTCTTGAACAAAAAAGTCAGAAATGACAGGCAAAAAAATATAAAATCCAAAATATCAAGAGCCTTAAAACTTCTTCTTTTTTTTTTTTTTTTTCTCAGAGAGGTTTTTGCTATAGGGCGCATGCACTCGCCAGAAAGACAGAGAGAGTCAGAGAGACAGAAAGCGAGAAATCACCCCCCAGGGGGGATGACCACATTGCAATCCCTTCTCCTCCATTCTCCTCTCGGGATCTTAGGCACGCACGCACACGTGCCTGGCATGAGTTTAAGCCACCGGGTCCGGGACGTGAACCGTGGTCAACTACATGGGAGTTCAGTGACATAGCCATTATGCTAACTGCTGGTCCCTCAAGAGTCTTAAAACTAGTTTTGAACAAAGAATAATCCATTCTAGTAACCGTGCTCTTCTATTTTATAAATTATTTTAAAATTATAATTTAGTTTCAAAGCTCTCACAAAGTCAACATTAGTTGAGAGCAATATCTAAATCGATGGTTTAGCTTTAGTCTTTGTTTTGACATATCATGAAACAGCTCATCAAACAATTTCTTCTTAAAAAAGTTGTTTAGAGAAGAATCAATGGACTTGTGAAGGGGAGTCACACATTGCTACACAGATCAGGGCACCTGTAATGTCTTACTTTTCAACTGCCATATTGAAAATGGGAAACAGAGAGAAGTGAAAATCTCATTCAAAGCAACAGAAGAAAGAATGGATGATGTAGGCATTTTCTCACAAAATTAGCAGTCCGTGCATAGCCTGGTGGAGACTCCTGGGGAAAGAACCATTTAGACAGAGATTTATTGGGTCGGGCACTGCTGCATGTGTAGGGGCCAATGACGATTAGAGGAAAAAATTAACTTCAGGGCAAAATAAGGGACAGAATTCCATGCAATGTAGAAAATGAAACATAACAGAGAGTATGCATGACATTGTAACTGGGCTGATGATATTTGGATTGGGAGTCAACTGATAGTGAATGATAGAGTTTGACTACACTCTATTAAAGACTTAGAAATGGGATGTATAGAATGTTTGCAGATCCCAGTCAGCAGGACTCTGATGGTGACCTTGGTGTACATCTAAGACAGGTACCGAAATGCTGAATCCCACAGCAGAAGCATCACCCTCACCTCCTGTCCTCCCATCACCCTAGCCAAGACTCCTATTTGGGTGGGATATGGCAGAGGGTGAGAAATGGGGGGAGGGATATGTGTATACATATACCTATATATATGTATATATAGGTGTATATATATATATATACACACACATAGGTGTGTGTGTATATATATATGTGTATATATATGTATATATATATATATATGTATATATATATAGGTATATATACACACCTATATATATATATATATATATATATATATATATATATATAGGTATATGTATACACATATCAAACAAGAAATGGAAAATTATTTGTGATGAGAACATGTATGACTAAGCCACTATACAGTGTGTTCTGGATGGGAAACTGCATCTTGTATGCTGTGATGATGTTCAGTGAATGAATGCAAAATAAAGAATTAATATATATATATAAAAAGATCTGCAGAGCATTTGCAGACTAGCAACACCATAGCTTACAGCTGTTTCTCTCAGGTTCTGCAGAGCCGTGATCAGTTTGTCTATGTGTGTGTATGCCTTTGTTCTTTTGCACAGGAAAATAGTTCTCAGTGATTACATGGCTTAGCTGAATGTTAATGATCTTGACCTAACTTTTTATTTTTCAAAATCATTAGTTTGACCGATTATGTCACAGATAATGTTCTTGGGTAATATAGTTTCTCTTGGCAAGGTCTCTAATCAAGCCATTTGAGAAATCACTGAGTACTTAGTCTGTTCCAGACATCATCACTTCCTTCCAATTAGCAGAGGTTCAGATGTGTTTATGGGAGAGAAGGGAACATCAGAAATGGCTCCATGCTACTCTTTAGCCCACCTCTAGGTGGTGATGGTGAGCAAGCAGCGCCACTGATGCATGCTGCCTGGAAGAGGTTTCCAGGGAAAAACTGGGTTTCAATGAATGTCAGTGTCAGCAACATAATTCCAGCTCTAGGGGAACTTCTGCTGAATTATTTCTTAGGAATAAATACCCAGGATTTGGATTAGTTTGTCAAAAATTAATAATTTTCTTTTAGCTCTTGAAATGTATTCCCATTACGCTTTCTAAAATTGTACCAATTTGCAATGTTGTTGGGAAGGATTTAGTGTTATTCTCTGCATCTCAAATTGTATTAAGTCCTAATATGTGTTCAGATTTATGTTATTTTAATAGGTATAAAATTGAATTTCATTGTTGCTTAAATTTCTATGTTTCATTACAAACGTTCTTGGATATTTTCCGTGTGTTTCTTTATTGTTTCTATTTCCTAATTTGTGATGGTTCCGCTCATCGTCATTACTCATCTGTCTACTGGAGTGTTAATCATTCTCTTGCAATTTTAGCACCATTACAATTCTTGTGAAAAAAGTACTTGCTAATTACAAAAACAAGAGATACATATAGGGAAGCATACATAAAAGGTGTGATGCTCTCATGACATATAGACCTGATATTGGTTATGATGTGGCTTATAAACATGGCTGAATTTGCTTTTTCTCCTGCTAGTTGCTATTGAAGGCAGGACAGCAGTGAATGGGGTAGAATGACTAAGTCCCACATCCTAAGTGGTGACAATGAGTATTATAAATTTTGCAAATAATTGTCCATTTTGTTTTATGTTGTTTATTTGGAGTTTGTTTTTTCTATGTACAAAAATCACTTTTTCTATTACAAAGCCACCTGGGAACCAGCAGTTAGCGTAATGGCTATGTCGCTGGACTCCCACGTAGTCGACCGCGATTCGAGTCCCGGACCCGGTGGCTTAAAACTCACGCCAGGCGCGTGTGCGTGCGTGCCCAAGATCCCAAGAGGAGAATGGAGGAGAAGGGATTGCAGCGTGACCATCCCCCCTGGGGGGTGATTCCTCGCTTTCTGTCTCTATGTCTCTCTCTGTCTGGTGAGTGCACGCACCTTATAGCGAGAAAAAACCTCTCCAAAAAAAAAAAAAAGCCACCTAAAAGTGACTTGGATGAGAATGTACAACTATTTAAATTCTGCAAAGATTCTACCCTCCTGCTTCATTGACATCAGATCTGGCCATTTGTTTAAAGAAATGTGACCAGAAGTAGCATTGTCACATCCTAATAGAAGCTTAAGACAGTGTGTGCTTCTTCCATAGTCTCTTTTCTTTCTCAGTCATGTTAGAAATGTTTCTGTGAGGTCTATTTCTTCATCCTGGACCCTCAGAAAAAGGCTAGTTGTACAATATCTCAGCTGATCTGTGATGTACATGTGTCATGGGGGAGAAATACACATTATGCTTCTGTAAGTCATTGAGATTTCTAGGAGTTATTTATTACTGCTTTAGAACTTAATTTATACTGTCTAATAAAGGCACATTTCCTCTAAAAGTCATTCACTAATTCCCATTAAAGTTTTCTTTTAGGACCAGAAGACGGTATAATGGTTACATCACTGGACTCACACACAGTTAATTGTGATTTGAGTTCCGGACCTAGGACTTAAAACTCATGCCAGGTGCATGTTTACATGTGCCCAAAATCCCGGTAGGAGAACATAGGAGAAGAAATTGCAGCATCACCATCCCCCCAGGGGGATGGGGATGATCGCTCACTTTCTGTCTCTCTGCCTTTCTCTGTTTTAATGGGGAGTGACACATACCTTATAGCAAAAATCTCTCTCTAAAAACAAATTCTTTCTTTCTTTATATATTTAATTTTTTGGAGAGGTTTTTGCTATAGGGCATGTGCGCTCACCAAAAAGACAGAGAGAGACAGAAAGCAAGAAATCATCCCCTGGGGGGATGGCCACGCCGCAATCCCTTCTCCTTCGTTCTCTTCTCAGGATCATGGGTACGCACACACATGTGCCCGGCGTGAGTTTAAGCCACCAGGTCCAGGACTCGAACCACGGTCGACTAAGTGGGAGTTCAGCAACATAGCCATAACGCTAACTGCTGGTTCCATAAAAACAAATTCTTTCTAGCTACTGTGCTTTGTGTTGCCACTATAAATAGTATCCATTGTTTTATTCTTGACAATTATTTATACAACAGAAATTGATTTGTACTTCTGCTTTCTTGTGTGTTCCAATCAAACATCTCTACTATGAATAACATTTGTTCATTTTTTTATAATACTCTTGACAAGGTGGCCACTGTTCTCTATGTGCCCAAGATTTCCAAAAGTGACGATTTTAATCTAAACGCTCTTCTTGAGAACCAAGAGTACATCTCATATTTCAGGCAAGGTTGTCTAAGTTCATCCATAGACACATACAATCAAAATGAATTCTCGATTTTACCCCCAATACTATTCTTGCCCATTTTCTCTCTCTTAAATAAAAGAAAGGCAGTACCCAGTCACCTGAACTTTCAATGCAGTGGCCATCCTTTATTTCCCTCAGTATGTTGGCAGTGGGTCTCATTTATCCCACTTTCGACACGCCTTTCAAATTGCTACCTTCTCTACATCTACGAGGTGTCGGTCAGTTCCTTATTGGTCACCTAAATAGCTATGAGAGTCTCAGCTGTTTCCTACTTTATTTTTTTTTAAACATACCTATTGAAGTGATTATTTTTGACAATTTAATTTTTTTATTACTTTTAGTATTTTTCTATGGCTTCATTGTTTGCAGGATAAACTCATTGAATTGTATTTTGCATTTGGCAAGAACATTTTAATTTTATTATTGTATTAGTCAACTTTTGAGCTCTAGTAGAACATACTTATATGCAGATTTGATAACTGCCGGCATCTTTCCATAAACACTTTTTTTTGTTGTTGTTGAAACATATTAAATTAAATTTCATCACATCTCTTTAGTTTCTGAGTTGTTTAGATCTTGTTGGCTGATGATGTTCATTGTTTTCAGTATTCTGGCTTATTTTTCTGGTAACAATGAAAAACATATGAGGTAGGAAATATATTCTTATCAGGGTGCTTTCTGGTGTCTTGGATTTATAATATCATGAGAAATAAATCAGGATTTCTTACGACTACCCTTGCAATGGAAACACCTGGATGAAATAGTATTGATTCATTGTCATAAGCACTTCATGGGTTATTATATAAAATCCTTAGCTACAAAAAGTTACGGCTCTAAGTACTGTCACTCTCACCTAAAACTCCAATAGTACCGCCATGTATACCTCAGGAGTTACTCATGCCAACTTGTTATTGTCAGCACGCAAACAGAATCAGATGACTGCTCTCCTCCACCTGGGAAAACCAAAAAATGATTGCAGATTTCAGGAGCTGATGACAGTACACATAGAAGGGCTCTATGACATGGTTAATATTTCTGTATCTTGCCTTATTTTCTGCAACTGTCTTTTCATTCAGCAATATTAATATTGTCTAACATGTACTACTTTTTTTCACATTTCTTTGACTACGTCCTTCCATATACTTTTCTTTTTTTTTCTTTTTTTCTTTTTTTGAGAGATTTTTACTCTAGGGCATGTGTACTTGCCAGAGAGAGAGAGACTGAAAGCTAGCAATCACCCCCCAGAGGGGATGGCCATGCTACAATTCCTTCTCCATTCTCCTCTTGGGACTTTGGGCACATGCACACACATTTGGCATGAATTTTAAGCTACCAGGTCTGGAACTCGAACCACAATCGACTGACTATGTGGGAGTCCAGCCATGTAACCATTACACCATCTCCTAGTCCCCCATATGCTTTTCTTTTTACTTCAAATGGCATACCTTCTCATTTCTATCTGGCAAATAACTCATTATCCATCACTATCTAGTTCAAATATCGACCATTGTATTCCATACTATTTGTCCACATTCATTCAAAGCATAATTTTTACTCTTCTTCTGTACTTATTGTGTACAATGTAACATTTGTATCACAAATATCAGTGTATTTTGCATATTTATTTACATATTTCTCCATGTTATGAGTTCCTTTAGGAAAGATCTTTATCTTTTTTATCTTGCTTAAATATACACTCAGTGAATATTTGTTATTTGAAAGAAGAATGAAGGCAAAAATTGAGAACCTGTTGGCCATTGTATCGAAAAACTCAAAGAAATATCATCTCTAATTTATTAAAATAGTTAAAAAATAACTACCAGGATCTCAAAATATGGTGCAACAATAAAAGTTTTTATTTAACAAAAACAACTGACTAGTTATAGAGGAACTTTCATTTGTTGTTTATATTTTGCTTTTGTAATAAAATATGCCTAGCATACAAAAAAAGAGATGGATAAACTTACTTATATACAAATTTAATAATTGACAACATTTTTTTCATAAATGCTATAATTTTTAATGAAATATTTTAAAATAAAATTCCATGACATCTCTTTAGTTTCTGAATTATTTATATCTTGTTTGCCAATGTGTTCTTGGGTTTTTCAGTATTCTTGCTTATTTTTCTGTCTAATTGTGTTATCAATTGTTAAGAGATAGAAGTTGAAGTCTCTGACTATTGTTTATTTGTCTATTTAGTTCTGTTTCATGTATTTTTAAAATTTATTTATTTATTTATTCATTATTAATTTGGGCCCATGCACTCATAAGAGAGACTGAGAGAGAGAGAGAGAGAGAGTCACCAGATCCAGGACTCAAACCACAGTCAATGGGAGTCTAGCATCTTAACCACCATACACCTACTGTCCCCTTACTTCATATATTTTAAAATACATTGATTTGATACATATACATTTAGGATTGTTTGACTTCTTGGTGCATCAGCCTTGTTTTCATCGTGTTTCTTATTATCTTTGATAAGCTTTTTTTCTTTGAAGTCTACTTTACTTGGTATTATATGGTTATTCCTGCTATCTTTTAATTAATATTTATCTGATAGGGAACCAGCAGGTGGTGTGGTGGTTAGAGCACTAGACTCCTGTGTGGCCAACTGTGATTGAGTCCTGGACCTGGCAGCTTGCTTTCTTAGTTTTTTTTCTCTCTCTGTCTCTCTCATGAGTACCCATGCCCTATAGCATATTAAAAATAACAATAGTAAAAATAATAGATAAAATAAAATAAATAATTCTTAAAAAGACATTTATCTGATATATCTATTTCTATACTTTTACTTTCAACATGTCCAGCTTGTTATACTTGAAGTCAGTTTTTTTTCTTAAAGTATATTTATTTATTTCTTCCATGAGCAAGCAAGAGAACTAGGAAGTGGAAGATGGTACCTTTAACAGGGTCCCAATGATGAAATTCAATCCCAGCCTTCAGTCAGCCTCAGTTCATGGGCAAGCATGTACCCAGCATACTCAGAGAGGTTTCCAGACTTGAACAAGGAGCTTTCCCATTTGGCATTGCCTCACAGAGCATTATCTTTTACCACTGCATCTCTGTCAGGTCCCTTGAAGTCAGTTCCTTAAAGAATTACGCAGTTGGGTCATATTTTATATTTCATTCTGGTAATCTTGGTGTTTTAACTGGTTTATTTAGACCATTTACCTTTAATGTAATTATTGACATGTTAAGGTTTCAGTTCTTCATTTGATGTTTTGATTTTTATTTTTTCCCCCGTATCTTCCTTTTCCTTCTTACTTGTGGGTTATTTGACCACTGTTTAGAAATCAATTTTTATTTTTCTGTAGCACTTTTAATGCATATTTTTGCATAACATTTTAGTAATTTTTCTAGGAAAGTTATATATCTACATAATTGATCAGAATCTACTGGTATCATCATTTTATTGATTCAAGTAAAGCATAGAACTATTTTATCTTTTTATATCCCTTTATAGTCTCTCATACTTATAATTATTTTAAATGTTTCCCTTTTAAAAATTTAGAGCCATATCAGATGATGTTATGTTTTTGCTTCAACTGTCAACAAACCAGGTGATGTTACATTTTTGCTTCAACTGTCAAATTTAGAAAATCAAAAGAAGGAAATTCTATTTTTTTTTTTCATTTTTGTTCACCTTGATCTTTCTTCTTTCCTGATTTTCAAGGTTATTTCTGTTATCACTATTTTCTATTATGTTCTGTTACTTTCTGTTTTTATTTTTTTTTCTTATGAGAAGTTCACTGTCACTTACATCACTTTTACCTGTAAGTAAAGTACTCTCTATTTTCCTATTGCTTTAAAAGTTGCTGGATTTTTTTTTTTGTCTTAAGCTTTCAGGAGTTTCATCATTTTGTGTTTTGATGTTGACTTATTTGGTTTATTTTGTATGTGGCTTACACAAATTTTTGAATCAATAGTTTATGACTTTTGCAAAATCTGGGGAGATTTCACCCATTATTTCTATGAATACACATTTGTTTAGCTTCACTTTTTTCTTCTCTCTTCCTGGAACTCTGATAACATATATGTTAAATCTTCCATTACTGCTGAGTGGAAATTCTTGTGCTCCACATGATATTCACTCATATCCTATGCAGTTTTTACTTGCAATGTATTGGAGGTGACCTTGTTACTACTGGATGATGAAGAAAGTTCAAAGTATCTACCAGACCTTCTCTGATACTCCCAACATGGGGAAAGTCATGGAAATCCAGGCTCCTCATGTGTTTCCACTAATACCTTTGTGTAGAAAGGGCTTGCTGCCAGCAGGCGGGGATGAAATTCTGGCTCCCGTGTTGGCCTTCTCCAACCTGACCTTGGGGTGGTGTTGAAGTACCTCATTGCAACCTCACTATGGTGGATGTCTAAAGTCCCCATTAAGCCTTACAATCTAATGAGAGTGGGGCCAGTAATTTTTTCTGTGTTTATTCTGTGTTTATTCAGTAATAGTTTCTATGTTTATTCTGTAAAAATTCCTTATCTAGCTATCTTTCCCCTCTTTTGGCTAGAGATAGCAAGATTTTTTTTCTTTTCCTTTCTCTATTAGAACCATCTTTGTTCACATTTTTGGACATTTCTAGTTTGCTAAGTCTGGAATATATGAGGCAACAAGAAAACCCAGAGACCTTGCTACCATGTAATTGCTTGTATACTGAGATCCCTGGTCACTCTTGTTCTCCACATCTTTTAGGATGTTCCTATTTTTTTTTTTTTTTATAAATAATGCCCAAGAATAGTAATTGTACTTGAAGTTAGTTAAGACTAACTTTAGTTATACAGGAGGAATAGGGAAAACTATGTCTACTTCGCCTTGCAAGAAACAGAAGCTTTTTCTGTCTCTTTAACTTTAGAGAATAATTTCACTGTTCTGAAAAGCAAAGAAGCTCTCAAAACTGAATAGAGTTTTAACAAAAGAACACAGGAGCCAGCTTTAAAGAGATTCTATAGAGCAAAGTTGGGACAAAGAAGATACAAAGTAAAAAAAAAGATGACTGTGATTGAAGAAAATACAATTTAAAAAATCTGTGAGTCTGTGTCATGTATTCCTTAGTTCTGTAATTATATTCACAGAATAGACGCTACACATACAGACACATCAAGGCGTATATGTATTTGACACTACTGGACACAACTATTACACAAAATCCTTTCTTTGTAAATTGATCATTTAAAAGGAAAAAATGAGTATTAAACTGCTTTTCCAATGTGACTGTATTTCAAGGTAACTAAAAAGCTCATTTCTTGAGAAGAATCTCTTTGTATAAATATCAAAGGAATTATTAGATTTAATCATGGCCATCCTTCAAATCCTAATGTAATAACTGATTCCAAAGTTGCCATCAAAGGGTGACAAGATTATTGCTTGAAAGTTTGTCAGAAAATGAAATAGTCACATGGTACATAGTCATTTCATGAATCACTGCTATTCCTAGAAAATGTGATGCAACTTTGCTGGAGAGATTTGTCATGGCTTAACTAGAGATTCATTTCAGCATCACTGTTAGGGACCTCAGGTCACTACCTGTGCCTCCCCATATGATGTAAATGAATTATTTAGCACCTCCTGCAAAATACACTTTATAAAATATATAGCCTGATCTGGCCAAACTTTTAGATTTAATTTTCAGTTTACAACATATATAAAAAGCAGGAGAATAAGTTAAATGACATCAGATGAAATCACAAATTTCAGAGAGGTCATTTTGTCACACAACTAGGCGGCCCTCTCAGTGAGTTCAAGGCTTTGACAGGAGAAGGGTAGTACTATTTATGGGAACCTCATTATAACTCAGTCAGAGGTCTTTTGGTGGTTTTTAAATACTCAATTTGACCACAGTAGTATATCTTCAAGGATACCAAAACCAATGATACAGGATATTTATTATCTGCCCATAATCATTGCTTTAGCACAACTGATTAGCATAAACAAGAAAGGTGACATCATAAAAGAGCCACAAACTCATTTTGGGGTCTGTGTGTGTGTGTATAAAATATATACGAAAATATATTTTTATATATACATATATACATACATACATATACATATATATACACATAGATAAATATATATACACATACATACATATAGGCATGTAAAATCACACAAGTAATTTGCATTGGGAGTCTTCAGTAGCCTTTCCTTCCCTATCCCAGATAAGACAATCTCAATACAAAAATGGTCAGAAGGTGAAGGTTCCAAAGGATGTCCCTGTTGTCATCTGCTCTTTCAGAGATGAACAGTTGAGTGATGGGGCTGGAAACACACCATTTTGGTTTGAACCCCGCTTTGCCAAATGCTAACTTGACCTCTGACAGTTTACTAACTCTCTGTGCCCCAGTTCTTCATGAGGAAAACTGAGATAACAGTTCCTGTATCAGGGTGCTTTAAGAATGAACAACACATGTAAAGTAGTTAGAAAAAGACCCGATACACACAATTTGAATATTGTTGTAATCACAAACCTCACTACTGAGTCAAGTCAGATGAGATCTAGCTAAAACATGCCCTGGACCCTCACATTCAAACCTCTCTTCTACCCGTAATGACCTGAGGCCAACTCCACTACTGATGCTCAGCCCTTCTTTTAAGGCTCAGCCCACATAGTGCCCCCTCTTTAACAATGTCTCTACTACCTTCATTAGGAAAGTGATCTGGCTTTTGTTCACTCATAAAGATTTATCTCTATCTCTTTTACAACATTCATGCAGTTGTTTTGTGTGGTAATTATTATTTCACTTAGCATGCCTTATGTACTGGGAGCAATTTGATTGATTTAATTTTTAACTCATCTAATTCTTCAACAACTTTGTGAAGCTTCTTATTTATTTACTTATTTTAGAGAAAGATTTTTGCTATAGGGTGCATGTGCTTGCCAGAGAGACACAGAGAGACAGAGACAGAAAGTGAGAAATTACCCCCAACAGAGATGGTCAGGCCATAATCCTTTCTCCTTCATTCTCTTTTCAGGATTTTGTGCACTCACGCACATGTGCCCAGCATGAGTTTTAAGCTGCTGGGTCTGGGATTTGAACAGTGGTCAACTACGTGGAAGTCCAGAAACATAACCATTATGCCATCTGCTAGTCCCATAAATCTTATTATTATTACTTATCCCTTTAACAGTTGAGGAGGCTGTGGCATAACCAGGGTCTCTAACATCTCAAAGTCTTTGCTTGGAAGATGTAGGGTAATGATTTAAACCCAACCTCTCCTGGCCCTTAAACCAAAGCACTTCATGATACTGAAATCCCGAGGACAGGCAATTCTAGAATAGATCATGGGATAACAGTAGTCAGAGCTTTCTCCACACCCCTCCACTCTTCAAGCACACATTAACATAGGAGTAAATACTGGGACATGTCCAAACTGCAACGCCCCCTCATCTATACTGGGGAAGCTACTTTCCCTAACTACCTTTCAGAGGCACTTCACACAAAGGAGGGGGTCCATAATCATCAGTGTATAAGAGTTTCTTGTCTCCACTCAACCTCCTTGCCTTACTCTTTGGTCCAACCTGTGCTGTGTTGAAGATCTTATCTGGGAAGTCCTGTTTGAACACGTCTCTGCCATATTTTCATTCCAAACATGGACTTGGAACAAAATCTCTACTACATGCATGGGTCGCAAAATGCAAAGCTATGATCACTCCTTCCAAGTACTGGAGTCAAACTCGTAAGATGAGCACACAACACTCTGCGGGGTTAAATCCCTGAGACCCTTCTGAATAAGCCGCTGCATTTTCTTGTTGCAAAAATCTTGGCTGTTACTTTTTGCTATTTCTAAGTGGCAGATTCAGCATCTGGCATTATGTTTCTCTTGTTTGCTGAGTCACTTCATCGATGGCTTTTCACTTGTTAGAAAGTTCAACAACTGAAACTCAGATGACAGGTAGATACAATGAATTCTTCCCATAGATTATTTTTTAAGTTCTAATTAGATGGATACTTTAGATGTTGTTAGAATTCAAGGACACTGACCTTTCTTACCGAGAAAGTAAATCAATTGTATTGAAAACATTTTCTGGGGCTTTGATAAATTATGGGCTATTCTCACTTGACAACTATACACACTAGAAACTGAAAAAAAAAGTTTATCTTACTAACAAATATAATTTATATGACTCTCTCTGAATATTTATATATAAAGCTAAGTTAAAAATCATGTCAGACTTGAATACTTCTTTTACTGATCTATGTTGAGGATTATTTGAATAAAGAAATTCCACATTGGTGTGTCTTTTTGTGAGCTAATAGTGGTCCCCTGGGACAGCATGATTTCAATCAATCTGGTTGATCATTAGACAAGAACCCTGGTACTAAGTGTGCCCGGTAACTCTAAGCTCTCACCGAGTTCCCTTGTGATTAAGTGTGTTGTTTGTATAGGTACTTGTATTTAAGATATTGACACCATAACCATTATGAATGATACCATGAGTGTTGCTTTACCAGGCTTTACTGCAACATGCTACACCGTGGCCTATGAGCCCCCCGGCATGGGACTCTGGCTACTTCTCGGCCTCATTCCCCTCCAGCTCACCAATCCCCAGCCCCCATAAGCACCGAGGTGCCTTCGCTTGCTGTTTCCTCTTTTGAGAACCCTCCAGCCCCTCTTATTTCGCTAACCATTAGATCAAACTACCTCCCATGGACACCACATATGGTGCCCAGCCATGGCCATGTGGTAGTCATTATAGCTTCTCCTTGCTCACTCACCCCTTGCCCTTTGTACATTACTCTCTTAAGTTCAATTGGTGCTGTGTGATCCTATCATCCTACCGAGTAAGTCCTAGCAACCATGTTTCTCTCACACAGCTATTTCTCCCCTGTACCTTGCCTTGTTTTCCTTTATTCCCTCTTTGCTGTCTGACATGAGAGTCACATGTTTACTTTTTCCTCTGTTATGAAAAGGAACCCTTGTGGGCAATGACTTTGCTGCTCATGGTCACTGTTGCATCCCCAATGTCCGTTTTGGTACCTGGCATAGGCCATGAAAGCAGCACACAGTTTTTTTTTTTTTTTTTTTTTTTTTTTTTTTTTTTTGAGAGGATTTTGCTATAGGGCACGTGCGCTTGCCAGACAGACAGAGAGAGACAGAGAGACAGAAAGCGAGAAATCACCCCCCAGGGAGGATGGCTACGCCGCAATCCCTTCTCCTCCATTCTCCTCTCGGGATCTTGGGAACGCATGCACACGTGCCTGGCGTGAGTTTAAGCCACCGGGTCCAGGACTCGAACCGCGGTTGACTACGTGGGAGCCCAGCGACATAGCCATTACGCTAACTGCTGGTCCCAGCAGCACATAGTTTTTTGAATCAATCAACCTATCAATGCATCCCTTACAGGCAGTTTGATGCAGTGATTACACTTCGGATCCTGGAGACAAACTGCTTGAAATCTGAAATGCCAAGTAGGCCTATTCTTTTTTTTTTTTAAATTTTTTATTATCATCATATTCTTCTTTATATTACATTGAAGTACATATAACTTTACAGTGTATTACAATGCTTTTTCAGAAGGGAATGCCATGCATGTCAGTCAGTACAGAAACATTAATCTCCCCGCTTCAACATTCAATATCTTTTCTATGTTTTCCCCAATCATTATTATTATTATTCTAATTATTTTTTAAAACAGTCAATCGCTATTTCTCATTTTGCTTGTACAAATACTTTGCCCATCATGAAAAACTTCTCAGACGAATCCAGTTGAGAATACTATACATGTCAACATCAACAGTTAATAAGCCATATCTGTTTCTCACTAATGTCCTGCCTCTCTATTGTTCTCTTGCTATCTTTCTCTATCCTCTTCTCTTCACTTCCCCCATTCCACACTGTCCTATTCTCATTAAGTACCTTCACTGCTTTTATGTCCTCCAATTTTTTGCTCTCTATCATAGAGTGCTGATAGTCGGTATATATTGAGTGGATACATACAATATCTTTCTTTCATAGCCTGGCTTACTTCACTCAGCAATAGATCCTCCATATCTGACCACTTTCTATCAAATTCCAGGGTCTTGTTATTTTTTATGGCTGAGTAGTATTCCATAGAGTATATATACCACACTTTTCCAATCCATTCATCAGTTTGTGGACATTTAGGTTGGTTCCATGTCTTGGCAATTATGAATAATGCTGCAATAAACATTGATGTGCAAGCACTTTTCTGACTGAGCGTTCTCCTGTCTTTTGGGTAAATACCCAGAAGTGGGATTGCTGGATCAAATGGTAGTTCTATTTGTAGATCTTTGAGGAACCTCCATATTGTTCTCCACAGTGGTTGAACTAGTTTACATTCCCACCAACATTGTAGGAGGGTTCCCTTTTCACCACAGCCCCGCCAACACTTCACTTTTTATATTCTTAATCTTTGCCATTCTGACAGGGGTTAGGTGGTATCTCATTGTGGTTTTTATCTGCATCTCCCTTATGATGAGGGATGTTGATCATTTCCTCATATGCTTTTTGGCTGTTCGTATGTCTTCCTTAGAGAGATTTTTGTTCAGCTCATTTCCCCATCTTTTAATTGGGTTAATCATTTTTTTTTCGCATAAGGCACTTGAGTTCCCTATGTATTCTGGTTATCAGTCCCTTGTCTGAGGCATATTTAACAAAAATATTTTCCCATTCTAAGGGTTGTCTGTTCACACTTGTTACTGTGTCCTTTGCTGTGCAGAAACTTCTTAGTCTAATATAGTCCCACTTGTCTATTTTAGGGATTATTGCCTGTGCTTTGGGAGTCTTATTTAAGAAGTCTTTGCCTACTCCAATGTCCCCCAGAGTTTCCCCAGCATTTTCCACCAGTAGTTTTATTGTTTGAAGTCTTAGGTTCAGATCTTTGATTCATTTTGAGTTGACTGTTGTTAATGGTGAAAGATGGGGGTTCAGTTTCATCTTTCTGCAGGTGGATACCCAGTTTTTCCAGCACCATTTACTAAAGATGTTTTCCTTTTCCCAATGGATTGACTGATATCCTTTGTCAAAGATCAGTTGGCTGTAAGCTTTGGGGGTTATTTCTGGGGTCTCTATTCTCTTCCTTTGGTCCACATGTCTGTTTTTATGAGCAGGCCTATTCTTAACTATCTAGCTTTGGGTGTGGTGGTGCCCGCCCTATGGCAAAAACCTATGGAGGCTGGAGGATTGCGGCATCAAGTCCATTTCACTCTCTGTCTCTCTTAACTATCTAGCTTTGAATATCCACACAGACTTCTGGAAATGGACTGTTTAATGGGGGAAGTTAATAGTACCACTTCATCACAATGTTCTGAACATTAAATGTATTAATTTGGGGCCAGCAGATAGTGTGGTGGTTAAGGGACTGGATCCCACATAGCTGACTTCACAGTTCAAGTTCTAGACCAGGTGAGTTGAGAAGTGTGCTGGGTAGGTGTGTATGCCCAGAATCCCGAGGGAGAATGAAGGAGAAGGGACTGTAGTGTGGCTATCCCTATTGGAGGATGATTTCTCACTTTCTCTATCTCTCTGTCTCTCTTCAGTGAGTACACCTGCACCCCACGGCAATAAATAAATAAATAAATAAATAATACTATGGGAAAAGAGTTTGTAAAGTCACCAGGCTTTTAGGAAAGTAAAAACACAGTAAATGCTAGCTATTATAATTATTCCCATTGTGTTTTATAATTTTCAGAGCAATTCCCATTTATTATATGGTGAAATCCTTGTATCAATCCTATGAGGCAGAGGATGAGCACGCTGAGAAGCCGGGTCACACATTCTGCCGTGCGGTGCATTGGACTAAGGCAGCACAGGACGACAGCAGTGGTTTCCCTTCCTAATCTGGTGGTCTTTCAAGAAAAGAAAATCTACTTTTTCAAAATGGTAGTTTTGCGTCCAGATAACTTTCTGATCACCTATTCCTCTTCAATCATTGTCATTTCTTTTTGGCTGCTTTTAGGGCCCAGAAATACTTAACCTTTTTATATTTTAGTGCCTACTTTAAAAATTGTCTTAATATATAGTATCTTCTGGCTTTGTTGCGTAGGATGGGGATGATAAATAAGATGACAGCAATATCTGGTAGGATTTTATTCTGTGCTCCTCTCTGTGTTCAGTGCTTTTCAATTTGGCCATTCCTCCAAACAATCCTACAAGAAAGGTATAATTATAATTATCATTTACAGATAAGAAAACTGAGGCTCAGAGAATTAAGTAAGACTCACAGCCAGTCCATGGTCTCCCTGCCTCTCTGTGGAGAGCTGCCTTGGCTCCTACCCAGTCAGGGGTCTCCAGGAGTCAGTTAAGACCCAGACTACACCCTGGCCTTCTCCACCTTCAGAAGAAACATCCCTGGACACATTGTGGAGAGACTTCTTTCAGTGGTTGTCGTTCTGATAGCCTCATCTATGCTGAGAGATCGGTGGATAAAATACACTAGTGGATGATCATCCCCAGAGGATGATTTTGCATTTATCGGAAAAGCTGCAGGGGGAGCGCTTTGGGGGCTGAGGAGTCTTCAGCTCTGCCGGAAGGACATTTATTCTGCCTTGTCCTGAAGTCACTTTCCACTAAAAGAACAAGTCAAGATAAATCAAATAAGGAATATGACTCAAGATCTGACTTATTATAAGAAAGGCTTGATTCAAGCATCCCGAAGAGACTCATATGCGTCATGATTATGAGCTCTGGACCACAGTGAAACGTTCCTATCTTTGCACCAATTCCGAGACAAAGTAGAATAAAAACCATGTCTTCTGAATAAACAGTATGAAACACGTCATCTTAAATAATGATTACTCTGAAGACATGCCACCTTCTGTGAAAATGTGAAGTGTAACCTTTTATTTTACATATATATATATATATATATATTCAAATTTCAAATGCATGAACTCTTTGAACTTAAAGAAAAGAAACTTGGAATGTGCAAGAGGTTCCGGCTGAATGCATAACCTTGAACTGCAAGTTCAAATGTATTGATTTATACTACACTTTAGCTTTTAAATGTATTTAGGCTCTTGGTTTTCTTTGAGGCACTCCTGAGACTTCTCAATCTGTTCTCATCTAATGATTTTGGTTCTCCTTTTGCTCTGGTCCATCTGCTAGCCGGGCTAAAGAAATGGACCCCTGCCGTGCGTTCTGTGAGGCGTCTGGGTTGTGATTACATCTGCTCTGGAGGGTATGCAGACCACAGAGTATTTAGGGAGAATGAATCCCTTATGAGAGGAAGGATTGTCACAGGTGGGTAGATAGAATGACGGGATCATTTGGCATCTACACATAAAGGTCCAGTGAGAGTGGAAGCATTTCCTGTACCCCATGAAGCTGGGGACATGTGATTAACAATGATGAAAGCCAGCCTCTTGGTTATATGGGAGAGACTTAGGAGAAATTAAAAAAGAAAAACATTGCCTGTTTCTCTCTCCCATAGGGCAATCTGTTTGTTCTAGAAATCACCTGAATCTAGCATAGAAATGAAGTAAAGGACACCGGGGGAGGCCAGGACTTGTTTAGTTTAAGCTCTGTGAAGGAGGTTTGTATTAAATCATCTCGAAAGTCCACCTAGGTAGTCCAGGTGGCTTCCTGGCCCATTTGGGGTCAGTATGTGGAGCACACTACCTTTCACAGGCTCCTCTGCTCTGGAGTCTGCTTTCAAAGGGATGAATTTTAAGGTCCTGCATGCTTATGTATACCTTAGCATAAGGAGCCAATTTATTCTCCTTTCAGGATTGACACTTTTGCATAAAATGTATCTCCATTGTTCTCCCCAGCTCCACTGCTGTTTTCCCTATGACCCTCTTCTCACTGTGTCCTGGTACTGGCCATGAGATCATACTCCCTTGCTGGGAAGTCCTTGACTATGTAGTGTGTGTGGACACCAGGGGCCTTCAGGAGCAGCTTTCTTTTCTGTCTGTGTCTAGAATCCTGAGCATCTCTCACATTACATTTATATTTCTTAGTAGCTGAAATCTACTTCATCCAGCTTTGTTATTTTGTTGCAATTTTTCTCTATCCACCATCTCCAGCTTCATTTTTCAAGCCACTTGAACAAAACAAGTGGTCTCTTGGTGGGCAAGCTTTGCCATGCTTTTGTGAGATGCTGGCCCATTTATTTCTGTATTTGGAAACATCAACCAGGGAAACAAACCTTTCAGCAACACCATCTTTATAACCTAGTTCATGTCCTATTTTCTCTTTTCTCATTCAGATTCTGGAACTTTTTCAAAAAGTAAGAAAAATGGGAACATTGTCTTTGTCTGTTGGTCTTTTCTTTTTTTCTTCTTTTATTTATTTAGGAGAGGTTTTTACTACAGGGCCCGTGTGCTTGCCAGAAAGACAGAGAGAAGCAGAGAGACAGAAAGCAAGAAATCATCCCCCAGGGGGAATGGCTACGCTGCAACCCCTTTTCTTCCATTCTCCTCTCGGGATCTTGGGCATGTACGCACACGCACCTGGTGTGAGTTTAAGCCACTGGGTCCAGGACTTGGACTGCGGTTGACTACAAGGGAGTCCAGCGACAAAAGTGACAAAGCCATTATGCCAACTGCTGGTCTCGTCTGTGGGTCTTTTCTTCTCTCAGTGTATTTTTCTTGAGCTGCTTTATCACTCCCCACCAGATGCAGCCAAGTCAGATGATTGGGGGGGGGGGGTAATTTGCTTCATGCGTCTCAGCTGCAGACCACACAGAGGCCTGGTGGGGTACTCTTCTCCCTTTCCTGCCATGTTGCCCTGCATGCAAAGGCCTCTATTCTTCTGCCCCAGCTTCCTCTTGGACCCAGTAGTGCTGTACTCTTACATTTGGTACTAGACAGAGTTGATCCTCTGCAAATCGCATATCACAGAAGTGTTAGACAATGCATCTACAGTGACTTTACAAATCTACATTTTCAAGAATCCTTAAATATAAAATTAGAGTATTTTTAATTCAGGAGGAATTTTTTTAAGTCGTGTGCATCATTTGTATACCTGTTAACATCAACTTTCAGGAAAAAAAATATGTAGGACTGATAATTGAATGACCACTTCTCATTGGTATGGGTGGGTATTGAACTCAAAATACAGGAGGCCATATCTGAAATATACAGGACTAATAAAGAGAATCAGCAGATGTTTGCTCATCTGTAAAATAGAATTCATAATGTATTTTCCTTATGTGCTTCTTGTAAAGAGTAGATGAAGTCATTTATGTACGATTCTTAGAATTGGGCTGGGCCTGGCATGTAGGAAGTACAAAAATATTCCTCATTACTGTATTTTTAAATTAATTGATTAATTTCTTTCATGTGAAAGAGAGAAAGAGGGCGAGAGAGAAGAGAGACAGGTAGGGAGGCATTCCCAACAGGGTTTTCTTGCCATGACCCACCCCCAGTCTCAGCTGTTCTGGGTCACAGACATGCGCATACCCAGTGTGCTTAGGGACTAGGGACACTAACCAAGCGCCTTCCCGTGTGAGTCCCCTTTCATCACCATTGCTCTACTCTCTGACCCAGTTATTTTTTTAATAAAGTAAAAGTGAGAAGGAGTAAGAAACGGTGTTTTATTTTATCATTCAAACAGAATGCCTTGCTTATGAGGATGGAGAAGTCTCAGTAAATACTAGGGAATTTATTAGAGCCAGTGATGTAACAGATATTGATAATGTATTTATATTTAGTAGATTTATCGTATAGGAGTTAATATTATTAATAAATATCTGTTAGTAAAATCAATATTTTTCCAGAAGTCATTAACTTGGGAATAAATTGAGTAGCCCATTTTAAATAGAGTCTTTCCTTCAATATAAATATCACAAGCCTGGCCAGGTGCAGTGGTACAGGCCATAGGAGGACCACTGCAAGATGCTGGGGCCACGTGGGAGGGCTCCGAGCTGTGTCCTGGTCGACCTGAACTCATCATGCACACCTGGATACACCCACGAACCCAGCTGACTGCTGGACTGGGGGGAGGACCAGGGCATGAAAACCCTCTGAATGGATTGTTCTCTCTTTCATATGAAGGGAATAAATAAATAAAGCTTGGAAGAAATCGCAATACTGTCTACTCTCAAAAGTTGTCCCGAGGATTGTGCACATGTGCATTTGTGATGCAGCACCCACAGCTTGGGGTGGGCTCACCATGGTCCCAGCAGCCCGAGGCCGGGTTGGAGTGGTGGGCACTGTGGGAGAGAAGAGAGCATCACACATCGGCGGATCTCCAGCGAGAGGCTGGTGAGGCGACAGAACTCCAGTTCTGGGGACAGCTGGCAAACACTGACCAGGCAGCAGCCTGCGCAGATGCTGGAATGAGTTCTAGTCCTAGAAAAGTGGGGCCCTGGGGATGGGGGGGGGTGAGACTGTGCAGCTGGGGAAGCTTCAGCATGGGAGTCATGGGTGTCTGGAACTTGCCTCGTGGGGCCTCTGAGGAAGCTTCACATCGCAGAGACTCCTGAAACAGCTGGATCCCTCAACTGACACGATGACTCCGTCCCAGGAGTTGCGGAGGCTTCTCACAGAGAGTCTGGCTTGGAAACTGTGTTACAAGTGATGTGTGTGCATGTGTACTGTGTGGCAAGTGTGGCGCATTGCTGCATGTGTGTGTTGTGAGCAGTGTGTTTACATGTGGGGTGTGTGTAGTGTGCACTTGTACATTGTGTGGGTACTGTGTGATGTGATTTCTGTGTTCTATGTGTGTGTGTGTCTATGGTGTGCATGTGTGTTGTGCATGTTGTGTTACGGTCTGATGTATTTTATGTGTATGGTGTGTACTGTTTGTGGATGTGCTCTCCGTGTATATGCTGTGTGTACTGTACATTATATGCTGACTGTGTCTGCTATTTGTGAGTGTGTGTTGTGCGTGTGTGCTGCATATGCAGATTCAGAAGAACGACACAAGGAATGAAGCTGACTTTCCTTGGAACACAATCAAAGTAAAGCTGAGAGGAATATAATCGACAGTCACCGTGACTGGCATTGACGGAGAACCCACACACCTGGCCCTGTGTGAAAATTTTTATGTAGGTTATGTATCCAGCAAATTCCATGGTAGCTCCAACTGTCCACTTGTGGTTAGGAACTAGAAGCTCAGAGTAGTCAAGCTAAATGGACAAGATTCCACTGTAAGATGCAGAGTCAGCACTTCCGGCGAGGTTTGATCCCAGGAGAGCACCCTTCAATGGTGATGCACTATCCGAGTGGCTGAGGGCATCTCTCTGCTACCTTAGAATTAGGGTGACTAAATATCACAGGGCAAGGGGGTACTGACTTCAGTCCCTGCTCCTCCTTCTCACTGGCTATGAGGACACCCAGCTGAGGTCCAGCTCGGCTGCACACTCCACCCATCCTCTCACTGGGTCACATCTTAGGTACATCAAAGGGAAAATAAGTGCAATAAAGAAAGAGCAACACTCATGTCTTAAAATTTTCTTAGTAGAAATAGAGATGATAAAGCTTGTCAATAATAGGGCCAGGTGTTGGTTCAGGAGTAACTCAGCACCCTGAGATGCTCAACCCACATGGGAAGGTCCCAGGTTCATGTCCCAAGACCTCTCTGTCCAATCAGGTGCCCATATATGCACCCATGACCCTTCTGGCTGAGACTGGGGTGAATCACCGCATGAAGACCCCTTTGAAGGTGACTTTCTCTCTGAATTTCTCTCTCCTTCACATGGATGAAAGAAAGAAAGAAAGCTATCATATTTATAGAAGAGTTTAGACTCCTATATTTGATGAGTAATTGTTATCTACCTCATTAATGAAAGCTAGCCAAATAATGATTATTATATTTTATCCTCAAACTGAATTTCTAAGAAAATTAACACTATTATTTCAAAATGGTTTTTAAATATCTTTCAATATTATATAGCAAAATAAGGCTTAAAATCCATGGCTTCCTGATGTTTTTTTTTTTACCATCCTACTTTACTTTGATAATAAGAATAATGATACGAAATAAAAGGGAAAATGAAAGTTATCTGAAAAAATAACATCTTTTTCCCCAAAGTCTATTTCCGTTTTATCCACAGGGTAACAGCTTCAGAAGAAGAGAAGAAGAAATGAATACATTTGGTAAACTCTGACTATACTTTCCAGAAACATCATAATGACATTAATACGCTAACACTAAAGGCTTGGGGGGGGATGGGGTGTCTCTTTGCATAGAGTGGCCAGCATCATGAAATCGTAGGTGAAGACATACATGCTTTGTGTTCAGTATTTGGAAAGCAGAGATACAATAGCACTTCTCATATTAAAAAGAAACAGATAATTATAAGCTCTTACTTGGAATGTAATGATTTCTTTCTTCTTTTGTCCTGGCCCCGCCACAGCTGTGGCTGTTATTGCCAAGTGTTCCATCTGTTACCATCCATCACTGGAGTTACTGGGGACAGAATAATGCGTGCAGCCACCCCTCGCATCTGAAATAGGTGCAGGTCCTCGGAGTGAATGTGTAAGGGATGTCTGTGCTATCTCTACAATGAGGTGTCTGTATTCTCTCTCTCTCTTTTTTTTTTTTACTTGTAATAGATCACAGTTGTGTTCAGTTCTTTATCACATTCTTTATTGAGCTAGTTCTATTTGATAGTTAATATCCCAGGAATCAGCATCTAGTTGAATCCCCTTCTTCTCTCCCAACTGAACATTAAGCAAGGCCCTGTTTATTGAGGTAGTCAGTAATATAATTTTGGGCTGGTCAACAGAGATGAAGAAGATGTAGGAAACGAGAAGATACAATCAATCAATCAATCAATCATTCAATCAAACCTTCCCTTTCTAATTCACTAAAAATATCAATGTAAAAAGAGAAAAAAAAACATTCATTTATAGAGTTGAAGTTTCCCATGTCAGACAATGCTTTGATTCCAGAGCTCCTTTCCCTGTGTGGGGGCAGAGGGAGAAATTCAGAGTTCACAGAGCACTAGAAGGCCTGACCTGCTTTGTAGATTAACTATACAGTGTTCCAGCCCTCGGCCCCAACTAATTCCTAGGTGCATACAAACATACAACAGATGAAGAAAGGAAAACTAGATTATTGGAATGACTTGAGTTTTTGTAAAGTTTATCCACTGTGTTTTCTTTGTGAGCATCAGAGCGAGAAGAGACAAGAGTGGCATCCCTCAACAGGATCTTCACTCCTTGATCCTGCCAAACCCCTCAAATGCTAGGATCACCCGGGTGCCCTTGGACACAGTGCGTAGAGGCTGACTGGGTTCAAGAACCTCCAGCCTTCCCGTATGAACTCCAGCATCATGTTTCAACACCCCTACTACCTGCACCACCACAGCGGGGTCTGAAGTACTGGAATTTCTAAACGCTTGAGATGGGATGTGATCTCCCTGATGTTTATAATGATTACTGAATTCCCTTCCTTCCTTCCCAACTGAATTTTGAGCCAAGGGAGATAAAACTTAATGACAAATCTTGCTATTCAACCAATGGGAAATCTTGATATTCAATCAACGGGAAAAATAAAATTTCTTTTGTTGTTTTCAGAGGTGTGTTTTTTTATGTTTTGTTTTGTTTTGTTTTCCCCTTAGTGCATGTGTGCTTGCCTGAGAAAGAGACAAAGACAGTGAGAGGGAAGGTGAGAAATCACTCCCTAGGGGGATGGCCATGCCACAATATCTTCTCCTCCATTTTCTTCCAGTGATCTTGGGCATGCATGCACACATGCCAGGCATGAGTATCAAGTCACTAGATCCGGGACTCAAACCACCGTTGGCCATGTGAGAGTCCAGCAACATAACCATCTGCTGGCCCCCAAATAAGAGAACTCTTAAGGACAACTCTTGCTATTACCTTTTTCTCCAAGTTGCCTTTCTTTCTTTTTCTTTCTTTCTTTCTTTCTTTCTTTCTTTCTTTCTTTCTTTCTTTCTTTCTTTCTTTCTTTCTTTCTTTCTTTCTTTCTTTTCTTTCTTTCTTTCTTTCTTTCCTTCCTTCCTTCCTTCCTTCCTTCCTTCCTTCCTTCCTTCCTTCCTTCTTTCTTTCTTTCTTTCTTTCTTTCTTTCTTTCTTTCTTTCTTTCTTTCTCTCTTTCTCTCTTTCTCTCTTTCTCTCTTTCTTCTTTCTTCTTTCTCTCTTTCCTTCTCTTTCTCTTTCTTTCTCTTTTTCTTTCTTTTGTTTTCTTTCTTACCCCTGCCTCCATACTTTCCCAAGGCATCAGACGAGTAAGGACTGCTAAATATAACTTTTCTGGAAATGTTCTCCCCAGGGAATTTCCATTCTTTTTGGAAGAATTCATAGTAAAGAAAATAAAATTTGATGTGGATGATCATTCTCTTTCTCTGACTCTACACTGAGAACTTTCTGGGTGTGAAATCTTAGTCTGATGTGCCTCTGTTCCCATAGTGCTTTGCACATGGCAGGTCTTCAGCAAATAGGCACTGGGTGATGGACATTTCCCACTTCACTAACTGACTGACAAATGCTGAGGGGACATAAGTGATCTGTGACTTATCTAAGTGGTACAATAGGAGGATTTAAAAAAGAGTAGTAGTCCAATGTTTAAATCATCTTTTAAAACAAAGAAGCAAGAACTGACCCTCCTCATTGTTCTAGTCATGTTCATGGCTAGTCCTAAATGCTCTTCTGAGCAACACAGAACAGATGACCTCACCCAGACTCCAGCTGACTGGAACATTTACGTAGGGAGACCAGCCATGCAGAGGGATGGGCCCAGCATTGTCTACTTAGAATTCATGGGGAAGAATTGATCAATGTTGATGCTTGAGTTTATGCCTCATCCAGTCAACTATAGCACAAGGAGAGATTATGTGGGAAAAGAAAGCCATGCCTACATGTAGATTAGGAAAAAGGAAGTCTGAAAAGATGTGAACTTGTCTTCAGCTAGGTGACCCTCTGGGGGATTTTCACCACAGTGCTTCATTGAAGAGAACCATTTCCTGATCAGAGACATACCCTAGGGGACCAATCCACAGCAGTGAGGTTTTACCTTGGGAGACTGAAGGAAGCCTTTGTAAAGCCCACTATGAAGTGATAGGGTCTGAAGAAAAGTCACCTTTCAAGGAGTCATTGGAGTCAGACAGGTTATGTCTGAAGGAACCATCTGAGCTCAGATGACAGTGGAAAGTTCACTTCATCCTACCTGATATACAGGGCATTCTGTAGAACAGTCAAGGTGTCCATCAAGGTTCTATCAGGTCAGTGGACATGGCACAGAGTTGAAATGGAGTCATATTCATAGACTTACAGCCACAAGACCCAGAGGGCAGAAAATGAACACCAAGATTCTTTCAGTAGAAACGGGAGCCCTGAATGAGATCAGTGATGCCCTAGAGCATAGAAAGGGCAACCAGATATGATTGAAGAAGGAAAGTGACGAGAAACGGAATGCTAGCTGACTGCTTTGATCCTGTTAATAAAAGTATAACTGGTCTCTATTTAGAAAAGGATTAGCAGGGCATCAGGACAACAGGTGTAGAAGTGGGATTCCACTATGTAAACTGGAAAGTGAGTGCTAAGGTGGGCCAAGATTGTAAGGGAGAGAGTATTGTGAACCAAGGGTGGGGGCTGGTGGATGTACATGTTGGGGTTCCTGAAGAAAAAGGGAGGCAGGGGTTGGGGAATAGGAATGATGTGATGAACAGGAGGAAGCCAGGTGACAACTGTTACCTAGGAATATTTAAAGAGGAGGAGGATTATTATCAATAGCAAATACCATAGATAGGTCCAGGCAAATGAAAAACTAAGAAAAGGCTGATAAATTTTGGAAGTAAAAACTCACTGGTTATCTGAGTTTTAAAAACCTGGATTCTACTTTTTTCTATCCCCCACAGTTCATCTGTCCCCCGCCTCCTCCCACACACAAAGTTCAGACTCTCTTTACACAACCCATTTCCTATTCCTAAAAACATAGCACAAATTGCTTTTGAGGAAACGCTGACCCAGTCCTCTTAGAAAACAAAGAAGCACATTATTGGCTCTGGTTCTTCTTGCTTTCCCCACGCTCAACTGCTACAAACCATTTGCATGATATTATGACAATGTCGTTGATGAAATTTTGAAGCAAGTTGATTGACAATTTTGCTCTGTAAAATAATTTATCCACATTAACTCATTTTCAATTTCCCTAACCTTATTGGTGTTATAGAAAATCCCTTGGTCAGGAATTCATTCTGTTACAAGTCTCACCCTACATTATTGTGGAAATGAGCCGACTAGACAGCACGATAATGTAAGAGAGAATGTGGCCACACACTAGAAGGACACTTAATAGAGGGACCAAAGTGATGAGACAGCAAACACATGTGTGGGGACCAGAATAGATAAGGGGAGAGGTCTGACCTCCACCAAGATGAAAGGGAGGAGATGTGGTTAGGAATGAAGAAGTGCATTTGTGCGTGTCAGGAAAGGGACAAAGAAATTAATGCCTGATGCAGAATTTCATAAACTACACACACACACACACACACACACACACACATACAGAGAAAAAGAGAGAGAGAGAGAGAGAGAGAGAGCGCCATTACTCCTGGGTGGACCAATTCCAAAAGGCTTCCTCTCCCATTAGACAAATCATACAAAATGAACCTCAATACAGACTGGATTTCCATTTCCATCTGTCCTGTGGCCAATTGCCTTTGTGCTGTATACATATTTCACCTACTCCAGCAAACTTCCTTGCGAGCTGTATTTTCTTTTTGAAATTAAAGGTGTGAATCACAGAGAACATAGGGACTGACATAAGGAAAATCATATATATTGAAAATAGCCGCGAGGTCAAATTGGGGAAGGGAACTTTGCTCGGGAGGTACAAATGAAACTATGACAACTTAAGAATTTGGGAGAAGGGCCAGCATGGGGCACACTGTACTTACTCACTGGACTGCCACACAGCCAACTGCAGTTTGAGTCCCATACCCATGGTTTGAAAATCACACCTGGCATAAGTGCACACATGCCTACAATCCTGGGCAGAAACCAGAGGAGAAGGGATTGCAGTGTGGCCATCTCCCTTGTGGGATGATTTCTCACTTTCCCTCTCACTGTCAGTTTCTGTTTTCCTCAAATACATACACTCTATAGAGGAAAACAAAACAAAACAAAACAAAACAAAACAAAACAAAACAAAAAACTAAAAAAAAGAAAAAAATTGAGGGGATAAAGTAGAGGGGGGTCTTGTGCAACAGTGGCATCCATCTGTATCTTTCAAGCATTTGAGAGGCAGGCAAAACAATATTGACGGAAGGTAAAGGTGTGTTGAAGGACGGAGGCGGATAGGGAGGAGCGCGGGAGTCGGCAAAGACGCTGGACACATGTCGGGCCCTGAAACTCCTGACCGTGAGACCAGAGCATGGACAACAGAGTCAAACAGGGCGGTATCCCAAAGGCTGGAGAACTGTTGAGCCCAAGGGTAAGTAGATGTCTTGAAAGCGAAAACAAACAGCTACTGGAACTGGAAGTGAAGCTATGTGCATGCCGGAAGTGAGAACTTGCTCCTGCAAGTGAGGGTGTGCACCCGCTGGAAGTGAGAATGTGCGCATGACGGAAGCGAGAACGGGAGCGTGCTGGAAGTGCTGCATGTTCTCCGAGGCCAACACAGCTTTGGACTTTTGGCCGTGAATCATTGCGTGATGACTAATTCTGGACCAGCGCCGGTAAGTGGCTGATGTGTCCTGGATCTGAGTCACTGGAATTGAGAATTTAAAAGAACTGTGCTGGAAGTAGGTGCGTGGCTGCTTGGCACAGATGTTGAGGCTGTCAGGATGACTGTGGAGGTGAGGAAAGGGGAGGCCTGGATACTTGCATTCCAGACCCTCAATCAGTGTGGCAAGAAACTTTGCCCACATGCCCATATATTGGCAATTTCGGCCAAGGAGAGAAAAGTTCCATACCCATCACAGTGAACCAGGAAAATACGCCTCTGCGGTTGCCTGGCTGACTCTGACAGCTTGGTCTACAGAGAATGAGCTGCCTCTGCTCTCAGTAGCAGCTTTCTTTAGGGGAAGGAACTTTCAGCAAAGAGGAGGAGAGTCCAATTAAGGAGACTGGACATCGTGTCAGCCCTTCAACTCAAAGCACTGGGGATCCCTTTGTCTTCTGAAGGAAAGCCTCCCCTTCTGCCTGCCCGACAACCCCAGAGCTTTGCCTTTATTTCCTTCCTTCCTTCCTTCCTTCCTTCCTTCCTTCCTTCCTTCCTTCCTTCCTCCCTCCCTCCCTCCCTCCCTCCCTCCCTCCCTCCCTCCCTCCCTTCCTTCCTTCCTTCCTTCCTTCCTTCCTTCCTTCCTTCTCTCTCTTCTTTCCTTCTGTCTTCTTTCTTTCTTTCTTTCTTTCTTTCTTTCTTTCTTTCTTTCTTTCTTTCTTTCTTTCTTCTTCTTCTTTCTTCCTCCCTTCCTCCCTTCCTCCCTTCCTTTCTCTCTTTCTCTCTTTCTCTCTCTCTCTTTCTCTCTTTCTTTCTTTTTCTTCTTTCTTTTTCTTCCTTCTCTCTCTCTCTCTCTCTCTCTCTCTCTCTCTCTCTCTCTCTCTCTCTTTCTCCTCAAATGCTACCACTTCTTTCCTTTTAGAACATTCTTTCAGGTTTCCAGGGCAAAATTTACTGCCCTGGAGGTTTATGAGTATATCTAGGCATAACGTTTTTTCTTTTTTAAAAAGAATTATTTTACTTTATTTTAATTTGACCAGGGAGGGACAGAGGGAGAGAGAGACAGTGAAAGCAAGAAAGCAAGCCGCCAGGCCCAGGACTTAAACAGTGGTCAGTTATGTGGGAGTCCAGGGCTCTTAACTGCCAGGCCACCTGCTAGCCCCAGTATAAAGTTGTTTTAAGGACAATTGTGGTGGGGCCAACAGGTTGTGTGTAAGTTAAGGCACTAGACCCCACATGGTTGGCTGCATAGTTCAAGTCCTGAACCCAGGGGGCATATGTGAATGTGTGCCCAAAATCCCAAGAAGAGACTGGAAGAGATAGGATTGCAGGGTTCCTAGGGGGTGATTTCTCATTCTCTCGCTCTGTCTCAGTGTGTCTCTCTTTCTGATGAGCACACATACCCTATAGCAAAAACAAACAAAATTACAGTCGTGGTAATAGCTGTCTTTCAGGAGTCTGTACACGGTGGACAGCTCTCTGAGATGTGTACACAGGGGGCCAAATGAAATGGTGGGAATAAGTACTTGGGTTGCCTTCTGCACCCAGATTGGGGTGGTACCAGCACAAGGAAAAATGGGCTGAGTGGTGGGGCCAGCAATTGGCATAATGGCTATGTCGCTGGACTCCCTTGTAGTCGACCATGGTTCGAGTCCCAGACCTGGTGGCTTAAACTCATGCCGAACACATGGGCATGCGTGCCCACGATCCTGAGAAGAGAGTGGAGGAGAAGGGATTGCAGCATGGCCATCCCCCTGGGGAGTGATTTCTTGCTTTCTGTCTCTCTGTCTCTCTCCGACTTTCTGGTGAGTGCATGCGCCCTATAGCAACCCCCCCCCCCCCCGAAAAAAAAAAAGTAAAAAAAAAAAAGTGGTGAAAAAAAATCTCTGTGGGGTACTTGTT
Source organism: Tupaia tana (assembly GCA_026018925.1). NCBI lineage: Eukaryota > Metazoa > Chordata > Mammalia > Scandentia > Tupaiidae > Tupaia > Tupaia tana. The sequence continues at coordinate 109,325,497 of JAKSZU010000003.1, forward strand.
ATGTATTTTTTGAATTAACAAGAACGTTCAGAACCTTTTAAAAGAAAAAAATCTAAAATGGGTAAGCTGAAGATGGCAATTTACATGAATATATTACAGCAACACAGCTACTTAATTTTGTTTTTCAAAATTGGGGAAATAAAATACAGAAATATAGTCTATTAAATAATAAATGAGATTTGATATATAAAAGTTTATTGTGTTCTTTATGGAAAATATGTGCGTAAGTGTAAGGAAAGGTTCTCTGGAAAATACTATCACTTTGCAAAAGGGAAGGAATTATGGTGAAATTGTTTCACTTCTGTGATGAAATACTTGGAATGGCAAAAAGTTTTTGGAAAATACACTGATTTGTTGCATTTTTTTTCCTCAGATTAGATTCTGAATATTCCACTTTAATTCAGAATAACCCCAAGGATATTTCTATCCACTTTGAAAGACAGTGAAGAACAAACAAAACATTGAAATGGTAGAAAAGACCTAGTTCACAATTTTCTATAGACAGCACAAAACAATATAATTCTGTGCTATTGTCTTCAACTCATCACCGATGAGACAAGTTGGTGCCATTAGGTAATATTGCAATAAGAAATTATTTTTTAACACCCTGATATTTTATAGTTCTAGCAGTATTTCTAATCATAAGAATGGATACAAAATAAAATTCAGGAAGAATTTAAAGAACTGAAAATGGTAACATTTAGAACGCAAATTGTATAAACCAATGCTTATAGGCATTTAGAGGCATGAAGTAAATCTATTTTGTGGATGACATTTTTGAGAATGGGCAGACAGAAAGATATTTTCTAGACGACACAGCACCTGAATTGATCCCCAGCCTTACTCCCTTGTAAGTGTTATTTTGTCGTAGAATTTAGGAATTCTCTCTCTAAATCTTTGTATCTCCTATTGCAGTATTTTCTTGAAGTGACAGCGTAACCACATCCTACATGATGGTATGCTGAGCCTGAATATTGACACGCCCATAGGGTGCTCACGTAGGTGTGTATCCATGAAATGCATGTTAATGCTATCATTCCCTCCACATTTTCTTCTTTTCCATTCCATTCTTGCTTATTTTTTTTTAATGTTGATCTTGACTCTACTAAGTTGATTTCACAATCTAATAATATACATGGAATACTGACCTGCTTATGGTTATTTCTTAACTCACTTGCGCTGATAGTTTTCAATGTCCTTCCTCCTTCACGCCTCTTCTTGTTTTGTCTGCAGGCACATGTGCTCACCAGAGAAAGACAGCGAGACAGGAAAGGAGAGAATGCCTCCTCCAGTGGAGCATGGTCATGTCTCAATCCCTTCTCCATTTTTCCAGCCAGTCGGGATTTT